>JAJAGP010001081.1:0-239088 GCA_025084515.1 Ancistrus triradiatus | reverse complement strand
CTCTTTTTTTCACACCTGCATCTCCTTTCCCACCACAGCTGTAGGATCTGCAGCATGATCCGCTGTGATTTAATTTACACACCATAAATTATTACAGTCAGGAAGGCCTGCAGAACTTTCTGACCCGAAATCATAACCGCATTGAAGTTGTTGAGGTTCAGGTTAGTGAATGTTAATGGTGTGGCGATTAAAGCAAAACGTTTCACTTCACTTCTCTCAATTAGGGCCAGTCAGCCAGGACATGTTGGTCTTCTTGCTTTGCTTTAGCACTGTAACTACAAGGCTTGCCTCAAACCACATCTACACATTTGGCTGAACTACTACTTTCATTAGCGTTAACAATATTAGCATAATAACAGCAATGCAAAAGTAAGGAAGCAACCCAATCTTTGACAAACCATGTTAATTATACAGTTACATCTGAAGTTTTCTATCTTATGCATCTTAGGAGGTGTTTCCTTGCCACTGTCACCTCAGTCTGCTTATTTGGGGACAAGCTCTTTGTAAAGCTGCTTTGAGACAATCTGGTCTCAAATTGCACTGTCACCATAAATGGCAAAACATCTAAGGCACCAGCATGATACAGAGCTCCAACAGTGTACCGAGTTCGATTGACTGCGGTCTCCAGAATAGCAAATGCTGCGTTGGCTGGGAAAGTCTAAAATGCTTAATCTGAAAAAAGTTTAAAGTGGTTTAATGTCCTTCAGAAATTACCTTGGAAAACCAAACTTCTCTCCGTTACCACTGGGTATAAGTAATCTCTACTGCTGAAATGACAAACCTGAGGTCCAAAAAGAAAGTAATCATTTTTATGTTAAGCTCTTTTCTTCCCATTTAAACCTAGTATAAGTAAAAGGCTTGACATAAAAAAAAGTTCCCTTTGGACCACAGGTTTTTTACATTTTTAGCATTTAGCAGACGCCCTTATCCAGAGTGACTTACAATTGGTACAGTCTTACAATCCAAGCAATTGTGGGTTAAGGGTCTTGCTCAAGGACCCAACAGTGGCAGCTTGGCAGAGGTAGGATTTGAACCCTGGACCTTCTGGTCCATAGTCCAGTACCTTAACCACTAGGCTACCACAGTCCACAGGTTCGTTATTTCAGCAGTAGATATTACTTATGCCGTTGTGAGACGTTTGGTGTTCCTAGGCCACTGCTTTAGTACATTAAGCCATGTTAAGCTTTGGCTTATAATAGGTTTAAATGGGAAGAAAAAAGTAAAACGTAAAAATGATTACTTTTCAAGTTGAAATATACATCATACATTCTTTACACCTAAACTTTTGGCACATTGTTTGCCATTTTGGAGTTGA
This sequence comes from Ancistrus triradiatus, assembly GCA_025084515.1. NCBI lineage: Eukaryota > Metazoa > Chordata > Actinopteri > Siluriformes > Loricariidae > Ancistrus > Ancistrus triradiatus. The sequence continues at coordinate 237,773 of JAJAGP010001081.1, read as the reverse complement.
AACTCCAAAGAAGCGGAATCGATAAAGAGAATCAGATACAGAATCAGAATCGATAAAATGCAAACGATACCCAACCCTAGACTTGAATATTGCATGCATTATACTCTAGGTCTCCAAACATTGTGAATTAATAGTGCAGTGCTTAATGGTTGCTTTAATGTTGTAGATAGAGATTGAAGGAAAATGAAGGAAATCCAGAGCTACTACAAGCAAAAATCCACAATCTGTTCTTTCTGTTTCTGTAAACCCAAAAGAACTGCAAATAATCCAACTTAAAAATCGTCGACCTCTCATCAACACTCAACATCATCCTCAAAATGGAACCCTGAGCTAATGGTAAAATGTCTGACGACCACTTGTGCCTCTTCATGTGTGTGTGTGTGTGTGTTTCTAAATCACCAGACAGAGATCGTGTGTCTGTGTGTGTGGAGGCAGAGCTAACTGAATGCTGGACTGATCTCCCAGTCACACATCCTTCATTGATCTGCACACAAGTTCCAAACAACCAGCACACAGAGACTCAGCTGGAACCACAGCATATATTTAACATCGTTGCCCTCAACCCCAAAAGAATAAATGTAGCTCTCGTATATTTATCTGTAAAACCTCAGCTATACATGGACTATTCTACTGTATAAAGTCTCACTGTGAAGCAAATCTAGTTCATATTCAAGTATTACAAGTGTCCAGACATTAGCTATTTACCTTATGTTATTATCTAGGTAAACAAAAGCACTAAATATAAAACTATATGAAACTATATATCAAAATATGTGATACTTGGAACCTGATATGGTACTATAGATACTTTATTAGGTACACCTGTTCAACTGCTTGTTAAGTATCTAATCAGTCAATCACATTTCACAACCGAGCATCAGAATGGGGAAGAAAGGTGATTTAAGTGACTTTGAACGTGGCATGGTTGTTGGTGCTAGGTGGGCTGGTCTGAGAATTTCATAAACTGCTGATCTACTGGGATTTGTGGGCAGTTCTCTGGGCAAAAATTTGCTTGTTGATGCCAGAGATCAGAGGAGAATGGCTAAACTGGTTTGAGATGATAGAAAGGCAACAGTAACCCAAAAACAATCGTTACTTTAAGCAGATGGGCTACAGCAGCAGAAGACCACACCAGGTGCCACTCCTGTCAGCTTAGAACAGGCAACTGATTCTACAATTGTATCTGAAACCTCACCTCACTAGAGACGGGATTCATCTGACACCGGACAGAACAAATGTCTGTCACCTACGAGACCAGGAAGTTGTGTATATGTGTGTTTGCAAGTTTATTTGTTCATTATTCATTACTAATACTACCATGTATAATGGTGTTTTACATATACAGAAGTAAGGAGTATTGCCACTCAAATGTGTCATTCCTTCTGGGGTTCCAATAATTTGTGTCACTGTAAAGTATGATGCCTTCATGCTTTACAGTTTTTATGAAAAAGCTAATGAACAACTACAGTGCTGCTCACTGGGGCTGATTAGTAAAATTACCCACCTCTGAAGAAAGCTTTGATCCCACAAGAGCGTGAGTGACTTCTTTATGAGCCTAGAAAAGCAGATTAATAGTCTGATTCATTAGCTCGAAACAGTCATGTATTCAGTAAACAGTGCAAAATTAATGCATCCAAATGAGAATAGGTTTAATTGTTCTCTAGAGATCAGTAGCAGGGCATCAAATCAGATCAGGTTCATCAGCCAAGCAACAAAGAATTGTTGTAATTGTTATTAAACGGTTTCTGCCGTGGTTTCGTGGTTTTGTTTATTGTGTTTTACTTTATGCATTCATTTCGGGGATTTATATGCGGTTGAGATTTAGGTGTGAGTGCATCCAATGTGTTTTAAGAAATCACACACTACTTTAAAGCACATGTCAGTGGGAATTAAATTCTACAAGAAATAAGGTACAGTTGGTGGAACGTTGGGATTCGTGGCTCTTCACTCAAACAATTTGGAACATCGGTAGGTTTGAATTTTTTGACCCCAAATTTGAAAAAAATTCTGGCTTGAATAGGGTCCCTAAAATAAACCACTCAATGGACAATTTCCAAAGTGATGACGTAATCCAGACCAGTCGGTTTCAATAATGCATTAACACAGTATGCCAGTCGTCATAAAACCCAACAGAGGAGGAAGAAGAACTTAGGGAGCAATCATTAGCATATTAGGCGCTCTTACCCAGAGTGGCTTACAAGTTGTATATCTTACAATCCAGGCAGTCATGGCTTAATGGCCTCACTCAAGGACTCAACAGTGGCCTCTTAGCAGAGGTGGGATTTGAACCCATAGTCCAGTACCTTAACTGCTAGGCTACCACAGTTCCTTTCATATAACAGCTGTTGTATGACTGGTAAGTGTATGGGGCGGTGTTGGCGCAGATGTTAAGGTACTGGATTGTGGCAGAAGATCTAGGGTTCGAAACTGCCAAGACACCACTGTTGGGTCTTGTTACATGACTAAATGTAAACATACATGTGTAGAAGAAAGTACAACCCAACAACTAAGGCTTCTAACCAGGTTGGAGTATAAAAGCTAAATAAAAATGTATTTTCGCCTTATTTACCATTTCTTTAAAATGGGAAAAGACAGGTCAATGTTTATTTAGCTTTGGGGAAACAAACGAGGTTTGAAAGAGTTATTATCGATGTACAATATGTGTAGATGTGGGAGAGACCAAAAGTAATAAAAATGTGAATGCACTGGAATCAAACTAAAGTACTACAGTCCGTTTCCCATTTCTTTCAGAACATACATGCACATTAAGCCTTAGTTTGGTATTAGTTATCTTGGAATTTAGTCGTTTTTGGGAGACCACCAGGCTGTATAAATGCTGTTTTCTCTTCGCTGGGGCTAAAGAGAGTCTCCTTAAGCTGTTTGTGTCTCATTGGTTAGGCTGAATGAAGGTGGAGTTTTATAGCCAGCCGTCAAAAAGCGGCTGGTGATGAGTTTGAAACGAGACGCTATGAGAGGAACACTGGTCTGGTTTGCGGTTCGGATGGTTGAACCAAAACTCAGTGGTGCTCAGTGAGTGCAGGAGGATGAGGCAGATGGAAGAGCTTCAGAAGTTCCTCTAACTGACGCTCGGGAACAAAAGAGTTGGAATAAAGCGGCTCGGGTTTAGTATGAGGCGCAATGGCTTGGTGCGACCGCGCCGTTCAGCTTCTGGTGGCTACCGTGGGCGCTTTCGTGGCGTTCAGTCTCATGACTATCGCCGTCGGCACGGACTACTGGCTTTATTCCCGGGCTTACATCTGTAACACCACCAACATCACCGCGGACGAGACCCAGCCGCAGCCCAAGAAAACTCGCGGCGACCTCACGCATTCCGGGCTCTGGAGGATCTGCTGTATAGAAGGTATCTCTCCTGCTTTTGGTTCTTGTTTTCTAAGGCAACATTGATCTACAATAGTTAGGAAAACTTGGGCGTCCTTTAAATCGCATTACTTTTGTTATTAATCTCACTTTTGATGCTTTCTTCGCGCGCGCATTGCCCCAACCTTTCCTTTGGAGAGATTTAACGGAGCAAGCCCTGGGCGCGCAATATGGAAAAAAAATTATTTAATATTCATACTAATTAATCCAATCTCTAACCGGCAGGACAGCGCGCCCATCCGCCCTAGGGCACATACACACCGACTCGCACTGAGATACTTTAGAGAGCCCGATTGACCTAAAACGTCTTTGGAATGTGGGAGGAAACCAGTGAGTACCTGGAAAAAACCCACTGGGGGGACAAGAAACTCCATACAGGCGGAGTCCGGAATCGAACCGGGAATCTGTGGAGCTGTGAGGCGACAGCACTGACAACTTGTGCCATCACTGTGTCACAAAGCAAAAATATAGTGATGATAATAATAATATCATATTAGAATATTCAACATGCAAGACATGTTCTGAAAGGTAATGATTTAACATGGTCCAAGAGGGAAAATTAATAAATGAGTAAAGCCTAATATATATATAAAGCAAATATATTTACATTTTTGTCAAGTTTGCCTAGAAAGTGCTTCAGTAAGGGTTGGGTGACGTCACTGTGTCATTGATACTCCCTGTGACTAATATTTAACGTAACCTATTAGTCATTCCTTCATTTTCCCAGTGAAATAGTTCATTTTGGAAGTGTAACTTTTTTGTTAGTTTTCAAGTGGCACGACAGAAAAGTGTTTACCATCTCGTCATTAAATCTAAACATATATGGTAAAAAATGAACCAGTTGTTCTTTAACATTTGCACCTTGCGACTTACAGCTGACACAATCCAAGCAATTCAGAGTTAAGGGACCTAACAGTGGGGATTTGGCTGTACTGGGGCTTGAACCCCTTCACTTCCGGTCCATATTCCAGTACCCTAACTGCTACACCACTACGAACAAAGAAATATGACTGTTGTCAGTTTGTCATTGTATAAACAGAAAAAAACTGATTTGTGTTGTTGTTGGAAAAATCATTTCTGGGTGGTTAATGAATACCCAGATTCAAATCAAGGCTACATTACACCACCCAGATGCTGATCATTTCCATGTAACATCGCTTTAACGTCTGAGGTCTTAAAAATTATAATAGGAGGTATGTCCAAATTTAAAATTATATCACTGGTCAGTCTTACTCAGATAAAGTTTCTTCATGGAAAAATATAGAACAACAGTTGATAGTGCAAATAAAATTAAAGGATTTTCTTTATATAGGTATGTCTACCAAAAAAATGTGGCTTGCATTACGGTCCAATTCTAACCCATATGCTCCAAGTGTTTAGAGCAGTAGAAACTTATAAAATCTAAAAGTTTTTGGTGCAACTCATCGCCAATATGGAACATTAATCACCTTATTTCTGGAGGGAAACCATTCAAGAACAAAACCTGGGAGGATAAAGAGATCTCTACTCTCCAGGATATCAACGGGGCTAATAGTATTCTTAGCTTTGAAGAACTGGTTTCTTGTTATAACATCGATGAACACTTTTTTTCTACTTTAGACTGAGGTTAGCTTGTAAAGCCCATGGGGTTCCCTGGGGGACAGGGCTAAAGGACCATCCCATTTTGAGAAGGATACATGTTGCTCCAAGACAGTCTCATGTATATATATGACAAACTAAATTCCCAGAAATATATGCCTACAGCAGGAATGAAGGCATAGGATAGGCATAGTTCAGAACTGGGACAAACACTAGAATGGGATGCAATTTGGCACAATGTTGCCAGTGCTTCAAAAAACCCAAACCATCAGTATATACAAATTTTATCATAGAGCATACATAACACTTAGAATGAGACATCTAATGGGACTGGTTCCAGATCCCTACTGTCCCTACAGAGATTTTTGGGCTGTGGAGAAAGGTTATTAACAATCTTGGAGAACTTATGTGGCTACAAATACCAATGGACAGTGCTGTACATCTTCTGAATTATGATTCTTACCTTTCCCTCTTGGAAAAGGCATGAAAACATGGCTGGCAGACCTAACAGCAGCCAAAAAGATTGTGATACAAGGCTGGAAACCTCGTGATATTTCAATGTCTCACTGGCTTCGGTGCTTTCTGGACATCTCCTATATGGAGCTACCATCAGCGAGGACCAATGCTGCACAACCGAACACAATCTTAATGTGGACAAATTTAATATCCAATTTAAAAGACCGTTTGTTGAATTGAGAAGGTTTTGTCTGTGTGGTTGGTACAATCAGATTTGGCGGTGGAGAAGAAATTGTGGGGTGTAGGTGTTGTAGCTGAGAGGAACAGGGGGCAGGGTGGGTTGGACTACAGGTTTACAATAAGTGCTGTGTAATGTTCTTTGGTAATTATCAATAACAAATGAATGACAAAAGAATTATAATAGGAAATCTGTCTAATGTACATCTACTTTACTCTTGAAAACTAGTACGAGCGAACCCTTGCGACTCCTGCTGACAGAAGAGAGAATCACAGTCTTTAAGGCTGAAAACAACCTGGCAATGTTCCTTTTGTTTTTGTTATCAGTAAGTGTTTCAAATTCTACAAAAGATACAAAAGATAAGAATTGCTGTATTGTACTGTACAGTACTGCAGTAAATGGTTTCATATTGTGTTTTAATCATTGTTTTGTTTAACATAAAACAAAATATCTACGCATTGATGGTCATGTCTGGTCAACGTCCATTTCAGTCGACGTCCAGTTTCGCAGAACATAATGCAGTCATGTTACATTGTGTGCCATTTAACGTCCACGTTACATTCTGTGGAACAGGACGTTGACTGAAATGGTTGTTGACCAGACATTACCATCGATTCCCCAACTGGTAACGTTACTGGCGCCGGTCTGTTCTACAGAAGTACTGACAGTATCCAAGATCCTCTCAGAAAGCGCAACAGCTTCGTCACATCCAGCGTGAAGAAGCCATAGCCAGCCATGGCCAGAACGAGAGCTTAATTGTATCTCCGTTCTCAGTGAACATGATGCCATATGAGGGCGTTTGTGTTTACAGAAGAATCGGTTAGGATCCTCCTCCAGTCTACCACTGATGCAGCTTGAGCCACATATCAGCAAGAAGCAGTAGCTTCATGTGTTTTAGAAAAAGCATGAGCCAGTCCTTAACTGGTAGCTCGTGTATTTGGGGAGACTCGGACCAATAGTTGGAACTGGAAAAAATGGAACAAAATGATTGTGTGAGAAGAAACAGGTTACAAAAATAGCTCAGTTTTGTTTGCATTGTTAAGGAAGCCTTAACAGAATGAAATTGTGAACTGCGACTGTAGGTAAATCACATGTTTTACATTAAGGCATGTTACTCGTATACTGTTTCCATTAGCTGCTAATCACGTCACCTTTCTTGTAACCGTGCTAGGGGTGAGTCCTGTACATTGCCTGATCATTTCTAGCAAATCGGTGCTGTTCACCAGGGTCTGAATGCATTAGAATCACATCTCTGCTTACCCATATTTGGTGCTTCACGCAGCTCTGAAGCTACACATCAGATATGTTCTAGCTGTAGCAGGAAGACCATTACAGTGTCTGCAGGTGCAGTGTGTAAATAAGACTCTCTGCAGAGAAAAATAAGAGTAAATTGGTTGATCCAAGTGAGAGTAGGAATTAACTTGCATTAATGTAACTATAAACTGTTCAAAATGATGACCTGCTGCCATAGTAATTCCAACATTACCCCCGGGCAAAAAATCATGGAATTACCACAGTTAGTGGATGGTTTTAGCAAATAAACAAATCACAGATTTAGCAGACGCCCTTATCCAGAGCGACTTACAATTGGTACAGTCTTACAATCCAAGCAATTGTGGGTTAAGGGTCTTGCTCAAGGACCCAACAGTGGCAGCTTGGCAGAAGCGAGATTTGAACCCTGGACCTTCTGGTCCATAGGCCAGTACCTTAACCGCTAGGCTACCACAGTCCTAGATTTGATTGAGGTATGCTTCAAAAAGCCAGAATGTTCAGAAATTACACAAAACTTGTTCGGTGTCATATCTGTGATTTGAAATGCTGTAATGATTCAATTCGATTCAGGATACTGAGTTTTTTCTTCATTTTCCTCATAAAACAAGTAATTTTTTATAAAACTTCATTCAAATTTTGAAAATTTTATGATTTTAAAATGTTGAATCCCAAATAAAATGTTGTTGGTCTTTTTCCCTTTAGATTTGAAAGCTTTGTACATTCACAGGAACTTTGTACTTATTCATTCCAAGTGTTAACAATTAAGTTTATAAGCCTTAAAGTGCTTAAAACATCTCTCCCCCTCTCTCTGTCTCTCTCGCTCTCCTTGGAGGGGGCGAATCCTAAACTGCAAAGCGAATGCAGTCAAATCTCTTCTCAAGTATCTGCCTTCATTCATGCCCTTGTTGTATTTGATGCTGTTGCTTGGCAACAGCGTGTCTGAAATCGCTATGGTAACATGGCCAAAGTTTAAAAATAGATGAATCTATTGCTTCTTGTCATTGTCCACCAAAAGAAAATTAGACACTTTCTACTTTTTTCCCCCTCTGATGCAGTCTGGTGACCCTGCTGCCCCCGGGCTAGGAGGACTAGTTTTAGCTCTCCCAATTATAACTCATGCAGCCATGTAAACACAGAGCGAGAGTCATGATGTCACTAATGAACACCTGAACAGGGTTCAAATCCAGTTCTGTGTGCAACACATTGGAAAAGAATAACAAGCTTAATAAAAGCAGCTGTTTTTTATTACAGGGACATATGAGTGCTAATAAGCTTTTTTTGTTGATGAGTAATTCTACATATCTAATCAACTTGTATCTAATCAACAGTTGTGTCAGGAGCACTGCACATCTCTAATCAGATATCGTTTATGAAAAAAGACTTGCATTTTGAAAATGTACTTGATGTATTTGGTGGAAACTGAAAGTCACATGACTCCAGGGCATAAAACGTATATTCTTAATATTCTTAATAGTGTTGTAGTCAAGACCGCTAGAGTCGAGTCTGAGTCCAGACTGAGACCGGAAGTGTCTGAGACCGGGACCAGATGAAGATTTTTTGTGGTATAATAACATAAAGAAGAAAATGGAAAAATGTAAATTAGTTTGTAATTCACTTTCCATTCATTATCATTCATTATACATGATGTATATTAATAAATAATATTTCAGCATGTATTTTTTTTAAATATAGAATTAAATAATATATAGCCTACAATTAATATTAATTATTATTATATTACAGTCTTAGTTACGTTTATAATTAACGTTACCTCAGACAGACACATCGGACTCGGCTGGTCTATATATATATATATATTAAATAGGAATGTGGAGGTATAAATTATTCATAAGGATACAGGGGTGGCACAGTGGCGCAAGTGGTCACCTCACAACTCCAGAGATCCCAGTTCGATCCTGACCTTGGGCTGACCTTGTGTGGAGTTTGCATGTTCTCCCTGAGTCCGTGGGGACTTTCTCCGGGTATTCCGGTTTCCTCCCTCATCCCAAAGACATACATTAGGTTAACTGGTCACTCTAAACTGGCCCAATCTGAATGTCACTAGTATCGATGTAACCTTGCTCCTGTCATGAATAGCCATTGATGGCGATGCAGCATTAAACTGACAAACAAACTTAAGGATTCGACAGGGAGTTCTTGCTCAGTAGGAACTGCTCTTTCTGAAAAGTTACGTGTGAACTGCTGTGCAAGTGATTTGGTTGTTAATGCATGTCCTTGGTTACGGTTACGATCCCACATGGTGGACAACATGGCAAAACTCCATAGCCGAATACATATTCATTAACCAGCATGTGTGAAAATGCCAGGCAAAAATAAATAAAAATAAACAGCTGGCAGATGAGTCATGATTGTGACAATTTCAACAAATTGTTGTTTTGCACATAATTGCGATGATTCAGGGTGCATTGGTCAATGTTTTAATTGTTCTTGCTACTATGAATAACAGGAAAACACAATGGTCAAAACAGGATAATCAAAGCAATTGTAAACACGCAGGTGTGGACTGGACCCCGTCATGTGTTTACATGACATGGGTTCAGCCATGAACTCCACCAGCTCAGTAGGGTTTTGGCTTTTGAGTACATACAACATCTCCTCCACAATTATTCACACGCCTGGTAAAGATGAGTAAAGAGGGTTCTAAGAAATGTACCTTTTACCTTTTATACATATATACATAAACATATGAGATGACACAGAATCAATAATCTACAGGACAAACTTGCCTGGACACATTCCCACATACATTTTGCCCCCATGCACAGTGAGGATGATCATAAGAGGCAAAATAAAATCTAAAAAATAGATCACTGTTGGAGAGTTACAGAAAGCAAAGCATCTAATGGTCACCATATCTCCAATTTACCATCAGACACAACCTCCTCAACAATGGATTTTTGGAAGGCACAGCTTGAGTGCCTGAAGTAAATGCTACTGGGAAACTGTCTGGAACTATTTTCTGTGGTCAGATGAAACTAAAACCATGCTTCTTGTCAACAAAAAGTGTATTTGGCATAAAAAGAGGGATGATTGCACTGTAAAGAACTGATGCTCAGTAAGTATGGTGGAGGGTCTGTGATATGGGGTTGTTTTTCCTTCAAAGAATGTGGGAACTTTATTAGGGTACATGTCATGGCATCAGGGACTCCATGAAACACTAGGCCACTTTAAATCAAAATCTTTTTCTGCCAAGAAACCAAAATGGATCAATGGATCTTCCAGCAGGACATGAACCAGCACATATGTCCAGATCAGTTTGGTTACTGAACACAAAATCAATCTTCTGCCATAGCACGCTCCGTTCCCTGATCTAAATCAGATAGAAAACCTGTGGGCTGAGCTAGGACCCTGGATGATCTGGAGAGATTCTGTGAAGAGGAATGGTCTCGAATTCCCTGCGTTGTTTTCTCCAACCTACCCATTATTTCTTACGAGGGATATTTTTCTTAGACCAAACGTGCTTCAAGTTGGATTTTTCTATTTTTTTCAATGTGAGATTACGCTAATCAAACCAAAAGGTAGATTTCTTATAACTATTCTTACTAGTTATCTCACCTTTACCAGGGGTTCCAATAATTTTAGAAGGGATTGTACATATGCATACACTGAACCTACATACATTCTACCAAATTAGTTCAAAGTCAGAGTTGAAATCATTTTGAAATTTGTTTGGCCGAATGGAGCAGTGGTTAGTGCCGTCGCCTCACAGCTCCAGAGATCTCTGGTTCAATTCCCAGCCCGGCCACTGCCTTGGTGGAGTTTGCATGTTCTCTCAGTGTCTGTATGGGGTGTAATCTCACTTCCTAGTTTAGAAAGCAGGGATGTTATTTTAACAAGGGTTTGTTTTCATAGAAATACCTTCTAAATTAGGATATGTCGTTAGACAACAGTTAGTTCTGACCTTACAGTCTGATTGGCTGAGAAAAGATCTCACCATGATGATATTAGTGATAAATTTTCATACCAAGACGGCGCCACGTTGCCAAGTTACGACAAGCTTTATGCATAATTAATTTTAGTTTTTACTCTTTTATCTTTGCTTATTTGGCCTCTATTTTTCAAACTGTCACTAGCTGGTAGTGTTATATAAACCTTATGCCTCTTGTAGCATACTGTGTTAGAGCAGGAAGGGGAACCATTACCGTTGCATAGCAACCACTCATTTGTTGTGGATCTACATTTTGGCGGAAGGTATATTCAGTATTAAAGCATATTCAGAATGACATTCAGGGCTTATGTGACTTATTTTGTGTTATCACGAATAACATCACGGCTCTGAGTATCTACGGAACTCGCATTCGGATTGTGCCTGTGACCGGATCACAGCCGTGATGTTACTAATGATAACTTATATTTAGCTCATTATTATCTCAACTCACGCTTCGAGTTTAAACAGGTAGTTCAAAACGTAATCCTTGTAAATATGCAAGGTCATAATTGTTTTTTGAAATGTTTTCCTCAATATGGTCCATATATGGATGTTAGGTGCAGATATGGTCAGGGGACTGATTGATGTCAAACACTATTTTGTGTGGATTTGTACGTTTCGGATCACTGTCATGCTAAAAGTTATGACCCAGTTGTAGCTTTTGGGCAGAGACAGCCAGCTTTTCGTTTAAATATAGACATTTTGATGCCTGTAGCTATTTAAATAGCCACTGCCCGAGTTAGGAAGGCCAACACAGTTTTGTCTCCTCCCATTTGTGTAATCTCTAATCTTCCATATTGATGAATGACTAAGAATTTCTGGCCTCTGGGTCATCTCACATTTATAGCCCAGTGAAACGGACTCGTAGATGACCACCTAACACCCAGGTTAACTTTAAGAAGTGAATTATTAATGAGAACATCCTTCAGATATATTTTGGTCAATTAAAGGTTAGGCAGCTCTAACCACAGATATCCGTCTTCACCTTTTTTGCCAAATCTTTGCTAATGGTGACAATAATTCTGCAGCTCACTACGGGTGGTGGAGTGAGACCACCTACAGAACAGCTTTAATCTTTTTTGGCATGCAGTCGCAAATGATTTGTTGGGTCATTATTCACACTCTGCACTTCAACATGTCCAATAAAGAGTTCAACGGAAGGCAGCTGACTATCCTGCCATTAGTTTAACCATTCTTGAATCATTTTAGTGGTATGTAGGTATATGTTACAAAATATATATGTATATGAATATAGATATAGATATATATTTTTAATTTATAGGGCAATATGGTGCCAAATAATATTCATATATTTGGCACCATATTTCTCTATTATTTGGCACGTTATATTGCCCAGTCCTAGTTGTCCAACAATGGAATTTGCTAATTTCACATCAATTCCACCTGTGAACAACGAACTCAGTTGTGTAAACTCGATGTAGTGTGTAATTTGAGCAACAACATCGAAAACATTCCATTCTCAACCCCTAAAGGTCAATCGTCAACCAAAGAAGGTCAAGACAGCATGAGCGTCGATACTCGGCTGTCAGTCGACAGATCGCAAGCCCCAAGATAACATTTGTTTTAGGTCAGTATGGATCTGAGTGTGAACTGCTTGGATTTGTTTTTTCCTGGTGATATAATCACTTCTTTTGCCAGGCTGGGGAGGTTTTTGAGGGGGAAGTGCTGTCACTTCACCATTCCCAGCGAGCATCACAGATGTGTAATTAAAATGCAGCACTGAAAGGCCACGCAGTCTGCAATTAGCCAGCGGGCTCGAAAATCTGCAACAGAGTAACAGCGGCGATAACGAGTTGGAAAGGTGCCAGACATGCACCCTTCAAGTCCTTGACCCTTACAGCGTCCTCTCAGAAAATGGTACAGCATGCTCATTGGTAGATGGTCTGAAGACCTCAAGGAAGTTCTGAATAAGAATAATTAGATGTTTGACAAATGTTGTAGGCAGATATGTTCACTGTGATCTTTTATTGAGATCTTCAAGATGAAGTTGATTTATTTACGCTTTAAACCCCACTTTTTGTTTTGTCATGGTATTAGGGCCTCTGGATCAAATCTCTACTGCGGTGGTCTGCTGGAAGACATTTATGTATCATCACACATCCGTAGACTGGATAGACTGCCTCGCTCTAAAAATACTGAACATAAAGAATTACAGTATTAAACTACGATTAAGGTAAAATGTTTTTACACTAAAACAGTGAGGCCAATAAAGAAAAACCAATACTTATTTGCTCTTCGAATTATTATGGCACATGAATAATCCAAACCAGATGTGTAGGTGTACCACTGAAAGCCTTGATTGATGTGTTGTTTAAGAGGCTTGTTATTGGCTGTGCTTCCTTATTTCACAGGAACAACTGAATTAGACGTGTCCTTTAAATCTTGGGAAATAAAAAAATCATTTTGCACAACCGACCGAGCTGAGGCAGTGATGTGAGCACTGTTTGGAGGTAGGGTTGAGTATCAATACCAGGTTCTGATTCAGAACTGGTGTTCCTACGCAATTAGAGCATTAGCTGAAGCTGGAAGCTCAAAAGCACCTAAAAATTTGGCTCCACTTTAAAAGAAAACGAAAAGGCTAAATGCAATGTGTGTAAAGTTTGTTACGAAGGAGGTTACACCTCTAACATCGCAAAACATCTAAGGCACCAGCATGACATTGAGCTTCAGCAATGTACCTGGTTCAACCGACTGTGCTCTTCTAGCTCAAATGGTGCTAAAACGTGCACAAAGCTTAACGCGGATTATTGTCCTAAAACAATGACCTAGGAAAACCAAACTTCTCTCACTTATTACTGGTCCTAAGTAATCTCTGTTGCCGAAATGACGAACATGTGATCCAATGGTAAAGTAATCATTTTTACTTCTAATGTGAAGGCTTTAATGTGGAACAAAAGCTTAACGTAAAAATGATTACTTTCCCTTTCAATCACATGTTCGTCATTTTAGCAGTACAGAGTACTGATGACCAGTAGTGATTGAGAGAAATTTGGTGTTCCTAGGTCATTGTTTTAGTGCATTACGCCACTTTAAGCTTTGTCCAGCATTGTTAAGTGTTTTAAACTCTCCCGCATTAGCCAGCTCTTGCACCTTGATAGCATATCCAGTACAGTCAGCCTGCAATACCCCTTTCTTGTTAGTAATGCAAAGGCTCAAATTCATGAATCACATAATTGAAATATAAAACAATATTTTTTATACCTAAACATCTGGCACATTTTGGAACCTTAAAATCGATAAGCAGAATCAGAATCGATAAAATGCAAACCAACATGTGGCTTGGAAGGCGAGCTGACTTGGAAAGAATATCTCACCGACTTCTATATTAAACCACGATGAGGATGTCAAATGGCATCCTTGGAGACGTTATGGAAATAATATTGCCGAAACATCCCTGAGGTTGCCATGGAGAAGATGCGCTCAGCACACAGCGTTGTTACCTTCAGGCAGGCCTGAGGGACCAAGCTGTCGTTTTGTCACACAGACACACATACAAGCTCTTTCTCTCTCTCCCTCTCTCTGATGAGAGTGCATCTGTCAGGTGAACGGCTTTATTTCTGCTTTATGAGACTGGGCGCACCTCAAACTCAGGGCTAATAACTGCCACTCATAAATCAACTCTCGGTGCTTCACGTAATCTGATCCCCATTAACACCCATTGTTCTCTAATACCAGGACTGGAATGGGGTAACTACAGGTCGGCTGGAGCTTAGATTGTCTGTATGGGTATGAATGGCCTTTCCGTTTTATCTCCTGGATAAATGATTATTTAAAAAATGATTAAAAAGAATGGTATTAACTGCAGAAAGATAAAGACGTAAGTGGATTTCTCAGGCTTGGAATTGGGGAGATATTGAGCCAAGGTGGGTGAAACAGGTTTTAGTTTAAAGGAAACCACAAAGAGGTTTTGCTACTATTATACAACAAAATAAGGTTTAAGAGCCCATTTCACCCCAATTCCCACTGCCAGTTCTCCATCAATCAATTTCCTACAGCTACTAACCTGAGAGGTTCTTCTGAGACACGTAAAGCCAGTTGCCACCTGTAGAGTTGCACTGACTAATGGGAGACAAGATACCACCTGCCACTCAAAGATCAGGGCCAGTTGGGCACTACCGGACTCTTGAGCAAAAAGTTTCCACCACTTTTTAACTGAAACTGAAATCCAAGCCGAAGACCAAGTGCTTTTGGTCATTCTCTATTAGAATACATCCTGCACAAGTCTACATTCACCAACAATAAATACAATTTAGAGCAGCCAATGCTGGCATGTTTTGGGAGGTGGTAGGAAGCTGGTGGAAACAAAGTCATACTACAGCACCCAACCACTTTGCAACTTGTTGAAATCAGTTCTCAATGCAATTTAACAAGAAAATTGTCTCGCCACTCGGCGCACTTGCTAGAACTTCTATGATCTCGCTAAAATCTGCTGTAAACGTTTTTTTTTAAACATATATTCTTCGCATACATAAGTCACCATGGGTCCTAAGGTTAGTGATAATTGCCAAGCAAAATGGAAAACAGTGAGAACCAACATATGACATTTTAAAACAGTGGAGCAGCTCTGGTGGCAAGAGCCAGATGCCTTCGGGCTCGGGTTCAAATCCCAGATGGGCTTACAACGCCAGTTGGTGCAGCCACTGGGACTTTAACCTGGGTCTCCGCGGTGGTCGGTTAGCAAATTCCCACTGAACCACCAGAGAGGCCTATATAACTCTTGTATTTAATAATGACCCAAGATAGTCGACGTATTGGGTTGTGGACAGCCACATGTATTGGCTCATATTCAATGTATAATAGTTGTAAAGATATGGTAAATACAAGCAATAGTGCAGGTTTGTTATGGACAGACGTCTCACAGAACCATCCTGAAAGAAGGCTTTTTTATTTTTTACAATGACTAGACGAGAAAGTGTGGCCCCATTTCTCAGACCTATTTAATGCTAATTAATTTGATGCTTCTTTTTATCCACCAGACCTAATTAAGGCCACACTGGGCCACGAAAGCTGTATCAGAGTGTGTTGGCTGCCTCCTACCTAGAACAGGGAGAGAGGTCACGGCATGCAGTGGAACAAATCTTTTGTTTGATTTGTATTGAGATGTGGGATTGTAACGGATAGGCGACTTCTTTAAGAGTCTGTGCTGACTCGGTGGTTCTTCACTTTTCTCCAGGTCTCAACAAAGGAAGCTGTTACCGCATCAATCATTTTCCTGATGATAATGACTATGACACTGACAGCTCAGAGTATCTCTTACGTGAGTGGATTTTTTTTTCATATTCAGCAATTTCCGTATCGTTTGGTGAAACAGTGTTTAACCTGTGATCTGATCTGTTGTGTGTAGGCATAGTCCGTGCCTCTAGTGTATTCCCTATTCTCAGTACCATTCTGCTGCTGTTGGGGGGGCTGTGTGTGGGAGTCGGACGCATCTACAACAAGAAGAACAACATTCTGCTTAGTGCCGGCATCCTGTTCGTGGCAGCAGGTAAAACGTTGACAGTTTTCCTAAGGGAAGAAAAGACTGATTTCTCCTGTGTTCTAGCCTGGATGAAAATGCTCTCAAATCAAGGTGTGAACAGTCGGTAGAGACATACTCAAGCAGATTGATGATTCTACAAAGTATTTAATCAAGAGGATGAACAACGGCCTTGTTATTCTAGGTTTTCAGGTTTAACTAATTATGACGACCACTGCCATACTGGCTTTTCTGCAACACAAATGGGATTTCAAAGGGGTTGGATGATTTTCTCTAGGCACTGAGATAAAGCAGCCTCAGTGATTATGATCATCTTTGATAGACATGGAGGCAACAGATATCTTCACAAACAGATTGCATTTAAATACACTTAAGCCGAAAAATTCAGAAAAAGTTTATATGCACTTGAGTATTCTACTTTGCATCCGTGCAAGGATTTGACGTAAACTTCAAACTTTAATAATTAAATAAGTGTGTTAATATATTGCCTGATACTCCTCATACTTACTTTGCCTTACCCAGCACGGTCTATCGTGTCCACATTTCGACAGGTTTGAGCAACATCATCGGCATCATCGTTTACATCTCCAGCAACACCGGCGATCCCACTGACAAGCGTGATGAGGACAAGAAGAGCCAGTATAACTACGGCTGGTCATTTTACTTCGGCGCTCTGTCCTTCATCGTGGCCGAGGCGGTGGCCGTCCTAGCCGTCAACATCTACATCGAGAAGAACAAAGAGGTGCGCTTCAAAGCCAGGCGTGAATTTATCAAGTCTACCTCGTCCTCCTCTCCATACTCGCGCATGTCCAGCTTCCGCTATCGCCGGCGGCACTCGCGCTCCAGCTCTCGCTCCACAGAGGCGTCCCGCGAGGCCTCTCCGGTAGGGATAAAGATGGTGAGCTCTGTCCCGCTCGGAGAGATCAACATGTACACACTGAGCAGAGACCCACTGAAATCGACCCCTGAAAGCTCCTACAGCCCTGAACATGACCCCGGATTTCTGCAGGTGCACAACTGCTTTCCAAAAGACCTGAACGATGGCGTCAACAGGAGGACCACACCAGTATGAGGGACCTCAACAAAGTGAATCAGTGAAAATACACTGCCATGGTTATATATCAAACGGAAGCACCTCTGGAGCCTAATAAAGACTCTCGTCCAGTTACTGCGATGACCCATCTATCTAAAGACTGGAGATTTCAACAATTTCAACTGTGGTATGGAGATGGTTTCCATCTGCCAATCCTACACATTTAGCATTGAATCTTTGATTCCTAGAATGGCAATATATGTGGGAGTTCAGAGAATGAACCCACTTTGAGAGAAGGTGTATCTATGAGTCACAGGTCCAGTCCAGAGTCCCACCATTGACTATCCAAATATAAAATGGTGCTATAGAAAGTAGTTTCACAGCTTCCCTGTGTTTGTACATATAAGTTAAACCTTGTGTTGCCTTGTGTCACCTGTCTGTAGCCAAAGTTGTCTTAACTTATTCTGAATTTACTTAAGCTGTAGGAAATCAACGCAGAATATAACGTGTTCGGTTTTCGGCTGTTGTCAAATTAGGCTCGTGAACCACTGAACGACTAGCGGAGGTCATTCTAAGCACAAATACCATGTGATTTCGAAACCTGATCAGAAGACCAGCCACTTATTCATAGTGAACGAGCCGATGACTGATGCTATTCCACTGCCGTCATTCTCGCTTAGCACCATGGACTCGTACCTCTTCTTGAGGTTAAATCTAGATTTGATCCGAATCATGACTGCCTCTCTGCGCTTCTGTATAAATCTGAATGGCGTGCCACTGGGACCGTGACATTGTGCAGGTCTGAATATGAATGGAAAGCTGAGAAATGTCAGGCATCCAGACCTGAAAGAAGCCGTCAACATTTGAATGGTGCCGTCCGTTTCCTGATAAGTATCTAGGACAAAGAAGAACAAAAGACTGCCGAGGTTTCATCGATGCGGCCAAACCAGCGCACCGTCCGTGTCTTCGTTTTTCAGAGCCTTATGATTGAAATTCCTGTCAAATAATTTGCTTAACACAGCATCTCGTGGTGGTGCGACTTTTATTCGTCATTCTGGTTTACAAGTGTGCTTGTGCTGTTTTGTGTGTGTGTGTGTGTGTGTCTCCTGACAGAATACTGTGCGGTTTTCTTGCTGAATGGGACAAACAATCTCAGTTCTTTGTATATAAGTGAAATATAGCCACACTCACAAAGCATTTCTGAAGCAGTTTAGACCCATGCCTTCACAGCATGGTGTACGCTAGGTCATCTTGACATGTTCTGTGATCCATTGTGTGTGTATTAGGTATTATTTCCAGTCATTCAATGCCTTTTGATTGGATGCCATAATCACTATAACCTGCCTGTAATGCTTTCTGAAAGTTCTCTTCAACTTCTCTTTCTTTGCTGATGTTTGACTGCAGTATTACTCTACAACCGACAGTGTCACCATATTGACTCTCAGTTGAATAAATGAAGTCAGGGCACATGTGGTTTTGTTCGTGTTTGTACCCTACAGTATGTGTGTCCTCTTTCAGTCTCATCCATTGCCTACAGGTACATAAATCATATACAGTCCTAAAGTATCCACTGGCTATAGAATGGGTCATCTTGAGTCCAAGATGCCACCTTCAAACAAGTCAGTTTGTTACATTTTTGCCCTGCTAGAGTTAGAAACATTTCACAGTGTACAGTTTATCTCTACAGACTGAGATAACTGCCTTAAAAGCACATACAGTATTCAAGCTCAGATTTCAAACTACTTCTGGAAGCAACATAAACACAAACTGTTCGGGAGCTTCATAGGTTTCTACAGTCAAGCAGACAAGCTGAAGAGGTCCTGTGGTTTTCCAGACAACGGGTATGTCCTTCTTTACCTATTTAAGATAGGCTATGCTATGATATATACAGTATATATGAAGCTCCTCTGTTTATGATACATTCGGCTTACGATTGGTTTGTTGGAACGTATCCCCATCATAAAAGGGAAGCACCTATACAGACCTGTTATCATACTCTGTGTTGTGTAGCTGTGCTAGTTATAAGAATCTGTACTCAAGGGGTAACAAGATGCTACTGCAGACAGCTGTCAAATGAGGCAATGACTGGCCATATGGGTCAGTGCTTAATTTTATCCAAAGAACTGATACCAGTCAGTTTGGGTCACATTTCCACCACTATAAAATCGACTTGAAGGAGAGTGAGATGAACAGCTATTAAAACTGAACAGGTTAAAAAACATTTCATTTAATATTTAAAATATGCATAACTCTGCATCTAAGTAATACTTCTGGTTAAAGAGCAGTCAGCAAACTGGGCTGGTTGTAATTAAAATATTTTAAATGATTACGCTTTAACAATGTCATTAGCACAAATACCAGTCCTTAAAAATCTGGTTCTCTGCGAGCTGTGATTTGGCATTTTAAAATCCACTGGAATATGTTAATGAATTCAATACAGAATGGATTTCTCCACTTAAAGTCCGCGGCTTAAAGCCGATCAACATGGTTTTTCCTTAAGAGGGCTGATATAATTATCATATTTTAGATAGAAAATGGGAACTGGAAAATCTGTACTAATATCTGATGTAAGCTCTACATTGACGTCACTTATAGCAGCTTTTAACCTCCCTCATTTAAGCACATGGCTTCCATTAACATTTTATATTACATAAACATTGATTGCCTACCCCATCACTGATCCTTTACATGAAAGTCGGAAAAAATACAAAAACCAATCTGCTGCATGATGGTTTCGTTTATCCTACATAACCTTTACAGTGCCTCTTGGGGTCCAGTAATCTAATTTGGTATGAATAATATTGCTCATTATTGGGAAACATACAGATTGGCCCTACCTCGGGCACCGAAATGCCACCTCCTTTTCTGCATACAATGCTATTGCAATTACAACCGACCTCGAACATGCACGGTGATGGATTTTGAAGGCTTACTGATTGTGGATGAGTGTTTGGCAGGCACACGGTGGCCTCTGTGCACACTGTAGAGCAGCTGAGGTGTCACTTTGTTGAAGCTGATTGTTCGAGACTGGGCGAGATGTTTTTCAGCTGTCACTCAAGCTGCTGGTGGTGACCTACAGGTCCTCGGAGAGGGGCTATAATTTAGGATTTCATCCATCCCGTCAGTCCTTATTGTATTAAAGTAAGATCTGCTTTGGTTTTGTGTTGCTCCAGGGTTTACTCGTGTTGCTTGTACTATAAAAACGTCACATCAAGATTGACAATGGAGACAAACATCTACATAGCAACCACTACAATACAGGTCATCAGATCTGTTATTCCCTGATTATGAAGCTCTGAATCAGCAGAATTTCGAATCTATTCGCAGAATATGGGAATAGATCAGGCCAACGTTTTGTACAATGATCCTCAGCTAAATGATAATAGACTGCACCCTGGGGTAGAATACCTTTTTCAGTGCAAATTGTTCTATATTTGGCACCTACACACTTTAGACAAGGCCTTTCTATTTCACTGTGAAAACTAAAGGCTGTGAAAGGCTTGTCACTACCGAAAATGGGCCAGTCCTGTAAAGTGGGACATGGCACTAAAAAAGCACAGACCAAAATAAAAAGAGTGGCCACTGCATAAAGAGAATTCAGAATGGAGTGTTGCTTAAATAATTAGGTTTCATTAGGAGTCTTGCTCAAATTACAAATATCTTACAGTGTAATCTGCAACCACTTTGTGTTTCAGGTGAATGGCGAAAGACACAGCACCAATTCAGCCAGTTGAAAGACAGGGGTTCAAACAACTTTTGAATATTTTAGATCTAAAAAAAACTTACCCTGCCAAATATTGTCTTATTAGCGTTGCCGATAAAATCCCAGAAAATATCGAGGCATCATTTTTTTGTCTACATAGCACACCACTGGTTTTAAATAAATAAAAAAAACCTGAGTGTGTTAACAATTCTGACAAACTAACCATTTTGTTTCTTTATTTGTTTGTAAATATTTTAATTTATTTTAAGTTAAAGGAATACCTTAAAGTGTATAATGCATTTGATAGGCTCACACTTGGCTAATGTGCAAATAATGGTTTGCAGAGGGAACCTAGTGATAGTTTCCTCCTGCAATGGGGGATATTTGGGAAACCAGACGAATCCGATTGGAGGAAAGTAGATCAGCTTATATGGACGCCTACTCTACTAATAAAGCCAGATTTCCCTCTAGTCCATCACTTAAAATGAGACACTCAGCATTATAGGAAACAATTAAAACACAACTGCCCAAGATTAACCTACACACTGAACAGAAAAGCAGGTGGCAAGCTGTGTATGTGCTGTAGGAAAATTCATTGGGTTTTCATGCAGATCTCTGTGCCTAACTAATGCTAAACTTGACCTTTGCATCCCAAAATGAAGCACCAACCAATCAATGTATTACAGTGTCCTAAGACAGATCTACATGCTAAGAGCTGTACGTTTAGTTAAACAAGTTCAACACACGATATAAAGACAGTGAGCATTAGCCACAGCCCACGACGCTAAATGCCTTACAGGGAGGGAGCGAGAAAGGAAACTAGGGCACCATTATCTGGCCCCTTTTCTCCAACTCGAAGCAGAGATCTGTGGACAGTGAGCTGCAGTGAGGAATCTGCAGGTTGTCGTGTTGAGTTTTGGGTTTAGTTCATAGCAGGCTGCTTAGACCTGGTGCAAAAGAGTACAGGTACCACAACCATGCTGGAGGATAAGAAGACCAAAGTGAAGATCACCTTCCTGGTCATTGTGGTGGGCATCTCGTCCATGCTGACGGCCATTGTGACAGACCACTGGGCCGTGCTGAGCCCCAGGGTGGAAAAGCTCAACACCACCTGTGAGGCTGCCCATTTTGGGCTTTGGAGGCTCTGCAAGAAGAGCATATTCATTGTGGAGGAAGACCCGGAGGGTAAAGGCTGTGGCCCCATTAGCCTGCCTGGAGGTAAGAGTTGGGATTTAGATCATGGGGATTGCTTCACAGGTGTAAACATTGTGGGAACTCCTAGATTTATTATGTATGTCTATTTCTGTACTTGGGCTTAATGTGGTGCAGCTGTGTTGGAAAACTATTCAGAATTCCTAGTTTCTCATTAAGATACACAATGTCTCTGAAATTATCAAATAAGTGTGCTCAAATAAATAAAATGAACAGTAGTACCTTACCTCTTTTGGAAGTAGGTAATAGTCATTTCCTCAAGACAGCCTTAGCTCATACAACCATTAGCAAGGTTACCCTACCATTATCTAACCAGTTACCATTCAGTGCATTGAAATAAAAAAAATACAGAGCAACAAATCTGACACGCTACTTAATTTAGACTTTCTCCAGATCCTCCATTGTCCTAGATCCTCTGTTGTGGATTCTCTTCAGCTCATCATACACAATGTAATGTTATTTAAGAGACTGGGGTGTCCATGTCTGATACAGGTTTTGAATCATTGTACTGCTACATTGTACCACTGTTGTTGAGTCAAGAAGCACAAGATTTAAGAAAGGTCCCATGGCCTATGGAGGATAAACAGCTCAGAACATTCCATAAAGCAGATCTTCTACAGTACTCAACAGCTAGGACTGGGTTGTTTTTGGGTTCCTTGAGTATTTGTTAACAAAATCGAGTAAACTCCAAATGCTTAACGTAATTTGATTCGTGAAAATGCTTTTTATTCTGGCACATCTGTAATTGTGTCTAATTGTAGATTTAGAGATCCCAAAGTGCTACCACTCTTGGAGAAGTATTTGCACTCACAAAATACACTTGTGTTCTCTTCCAGAGAGCTTCATTACAGCTCTGGTTGTTTTAACCTTCTTAATTATTGCTCTGAATATTCAGGCCTTTTTTATAACCATTTCCATATTGTGTGCAACTTCTGCTCTTCCCCTTGTTGATGAAAGACTGAAACATTTTGTTACCGCTTATTTACTGTATACACCAGTCAAACAGCGAGTCATAGGTGGCTTCTAAACACCCAGATGACCTTCTAGAAAAACAAAAAGGCTAAATGGATAGAGCTGGTGTGAGAGGTTTGATGATTAGACCGTTCATTGAGTCCAGCATATGGAGTGTCTGAGCAGGAACAGATACCCTCTCTTCTTCTATAAGAGGTGGCAAGTGGGGAGATCACATACTTCTTGGAGGTCCCACTGGCGGCAGGATGTAATGAAGCAAGCCCCAGTGCTCCGAGTGGAGTTCCCACATGGCACAGGCCTGAAATTAAACCGTAATGATGCCTTCCACTTAGCGGAGCAAAGACAGACACTTGTTCTCTGTTGCAGTCCTTCTTAACAAGTCCATGAGCTTCCACTGGTCTTGGATGTTCTTTCTAACTAACCAAAAGCCTGGGTAATATATGGTCTAGGTAGTAGACCATTCTCGGTATCAGACGAAAGGCATACAGCTTTAGGCCAGAGCGAAAGTAGTGGGCTTGGTTTGGTACAAATGGAAATACCAGCACATTCACTGATTGACAGGGATCTCCCAACAGACTGGAGCTAATTGACAGTGAGTGAGTTTACATGCTTTATAATCTGATCATAATCTGCAGTTTATTCAAGTGGTTCTGCAAACAGCATACTCTGATTTTCCAGATTGGATTAAGGCCTGGAAATCAGACTATGGAATCTGATAGAGAGCTGGATTTTAGTTCAGTATTCACATTTTTCCATTGACCTGTGTCTTATTTTATCTCACTGGCTCTGGCACCCTCGGAAATAAACGTAGCACGGAATTACATGAAGTGAAATGGCTACCTAACATTTTGATGACACTTTACTGACAAAATCAGGTTTTCTGCAGTTATTGAATTATTAAACGAATGTAAATACAATGTGAAGCACACTGAGATTGTGCTGATGCAGCACTTATGGTTTAATACTGACCAGAAAGTCCAGAGTTCAAGTTCGAGCACTGCCAAGCTGCCAGTGATGGGCCCTTGAGAAAGGCCCTTAATCCGCAATTCCTTGGATTGTACATTGAAAGACTGTATCAGCTGTAACTCTCTCTACAATTCTACTGTCTACAGGTTGTGTGTTTTGCATTACATTTAGGATTTTGGCCAGGCTGTCAGTGTAGACCCACAGGTCAATCCTTGTTTATACACTACAGGAACCGTTGAACTTTTTAAAGTGATCCATGTACTTCAGCCAGTCAAGCACTGCACCTCCTGTTTTAAGCTGTTTGCGTGCATTTAGAGCTGATTATTCCAATCAGATGGTTGGCACACAATCCAAATGGCACTGCTGAAATATCCTGCAGTTGGGGGTCAATAGCGATATCGGAGCTTCACAGCTGCTTCAGAACCCAGCAGGACTGGAGGAGGGGAACTCCAGCGAGCCAGGTGTGATCGATTTCACACCAGCTTAGCATCCGCACAGCCTGGAGAAAGGCTTGATTTTGATCGCCTCTCCCTGTGTACAAATGAAGCCATGAGTAAACACGTTAGCACTCAGACAGTCACTTTCCCCCTACTTCACACTTACTCATGCAGCTCCATGGCTGCATTCCCAGAGCTACCTCCAGCTGATAGATGTTTGTTTGTGAGTGTATGCGTCTATGGGAGAGTCAGTGCGAGTGAGAGGGAATGAGAGCAAGCGAGGGAGGGCGGGCTGACGAGAGACAAAATGAGAGGCTCTCCAAATTCTCCATAGAAACCCAGCAGGTAACACTTAAAAAGACAGGAGGAAGAGAGAGCACCACAATGACAGTCTGCCTAGTTCATGCAGGGCTCTAGTAAAGAAGAGCAGTCACAATCATTTCGCTGTTTACTCAGGAGGTTTTTCTGTAAAATGGTAGGTCCTGCACCGGTAGAACCCAGATTTGGTTGCTCTTAGCGGCTTAGATGTTTTAAAAGTGTCAGCCATTATGGCTGACCCAGAATCTGACGGTCATTCTGTGCGAGGACAAAAGAGGACAGTTCTTTCTTCGTACGCCCTGGCACAAGCTTTACAAAGAGCCAGCCCAAACATGCCATGGAAAGCCAGGCACACAAGGCGACTGCGGTGCCCGCTGATGTGTGTGTTTATACTCGTCCTCAAGTGGGAGGGAGTTTTAATCAAGAAGTAGAAACCTAATGTGACAGCCACTGCAACCTAGTAATTGACTTCCTCCCTGGAATAAACGCTTCCATTAACAAACCCGCGAGGTCAATGATACGACCCGAGACGCTATTTCCAGGTCCTTGTTTTGCTCATCTGAGCCAAGCCTGGTGAGACTTGCCCTGGGCTTCATGTTCAGCTGGATTAATCAAACAGATTTGACTACATGTGAGGCATCACAACAAGTTGAAGAGACCAAGTTGTTAGTAGAAGCCCTTTAATCTCTGACTGATCTGAGGGATGAAGGAAACCCATCACACAGTGATTATAGCTGCAACCCTGTTATTAGGAAATAGCCTCATGCAGTGCATGGAATCATTTTCACCATTAAGGCTCAGTTTATCAACACAGCAGGTAAAAGTGGCCCAGATCCGACCTTTAGCATCATGTGTGACACAGACGTGTTATTTTTGTACGTGAAGAGCAAAACACATTAAATCTGACATTCAATTCTGACCTGAGCCACTTTCATATGTGGTATTGAAATCCGATACGGATCCAATACGCGGCAATGAGACTCTAGCTAAACAGCCAGATCGGAATTTGTGTGACTTTTACATCATTCCAAGTTGACATTTGCCATAAATGCACGCTGAGGGGAAGGGAACATGACATGGCAGCAGTGAGGGAGGGCTTCAGTGGCGGGATAGTGAAGTAACAGACCTCAAATATTTGGGTTGATGTCTCTGTGCAAACAAAATTAGAAGGTACGTATCTCAACCACTCCATGTATGAGGAGATTTTTAAAGAAGGACGTGGCTGCAGTGTCAAAGGAAAATAAAAAGCTTAAAAGCGAACTTAAATAAGAACCAAAGAAATGGCCATGGCTGAATAATGTTCCCTTTTTAACATGACCATTGAAAAAGTGCCTGTTACTGTTTGATTGTTTACATTTGATCGTTTTATTTTAATAAAAATATTAGTGTAATGGCAACATTCAAGCCATCAGGGATTGGGGTGATCCATGTCATCCAATATTATAAAGAGCATTTTGTGATGTCACTGAATGCTTGGTTTTCTGTCTTCAAGTGCCCCCATGTATGCTTAATGGAGTTTAGGTCACATGACTGTAGGTAGGTTGGAGTTATATTCATTGAAATATCCTATGAAAGCGGTATTACTATAACCAATCAGAACACAGAGGGGGTGTGGCTATAATACACATGAATGTGAAAGCAAGGTTATTTAGCAGCTTTCTCATTCATTTGAATTTGAGGTATTGCTTGCATACATGGTAGGGAGCATTTTTCAATGCATTCAGTTTTTATAACCACACCCCCTACGTGTTCTGATTGGTCACCACACCGAATCCAATCTGCACTCAGAAGACATTTCAATAAAAAACATCTCCAACGATCAGACTGTGGAGGTCTATGACTGTCAGCACTCCTTGATCTTCTTTGGTATTGAAGTAGTTTTTGACCAGCTTTGGGGTGTGATTTGGGTTATCATCTTTCTGCAGTACAAATCTTTCTCCACAAAGACAAGCAATTTCACTAGTCCTCTCAGACTTTTGGCCCCTGCTGTATCACCCAGACTCCAGGCGGAAACCAGACTGTTCTCCAATCCAATAGCTATGAATTCCAGCCCAAAGTGTTTCCACTGGAGAGATAACTCCCACGAGGTTTAACCAGTATACAAGAACAAGAACAGGTAATGGAAAAGCTGCTGAACAAAACTATCCTTGCAGCAATTTGCAGCAGGTGTACCTGATAAAATACCCAATGAGTGTAGCTACAGGTTAGGCATACCAAATAAACCAGAAGCTGAGGGTAATTGCACAGCGATGAAGCTGCCTCGTTTGTGGAACTGCACTAATGCAAGGACTCGTGCTGTGTCGGTACCGGACGACCCACGCTAACCCCCACTGCTTTCTCCCAGAGCTTGAGACCAATGAGGGATGAAAACCTAGAAAATCCTGCAGCGTTGGAACTGGTAATTGAAGTGGTCAAAGAAGGTTAATAAATGACACCCTATAAGCAGCTCAGCAGCCCCTTGCCCTGCTCACCACGCTGAGTTTTAGCTAAGACCACAGATAGGAGCAGCCTGTTGCTAGGTAACCTTCTCACAGCATGCTTTTTTTCCTGCTTTTCTCTTTGCCCCTGACGGAGATAGCGGGTCCAGAGTAACAAACAGCTCCTCTGTTCATCTGCCTGATTGCCCATCACTCTCGCGCTCATTCTCCGGACACATCAGAGCGTGAGGCTGTTTTATGAGTTTAATCTAACAGTGAGGTGTCAGACTGCCTATACGCCTCCACAACCTCAATTCTCTGCTCGCCCATGGGACCCACAAAATGGAGGCATCATCTGTAGAGCAGGGAAGGGCGGTGGAATTGTTTTGCGCATGGTAACTTCAGAGTTTTAAGAAAATACGTGTCGCGGAGTTCACTTCAGGTCGCATCTTTCACTGTGCAGCAGATGTTTGGTTTAGCCGAAATCCTCAC
This sequence comes from Ancistrus triradiatus, assembly GCA_025084515.1. Taxonomy (NCBI): domain Eukaryota; kingdom Metazoa; phylum Chordata; class Actinopteri; order Siluriformes; family Loricariidae; genus Ancistrus; species Ancistrus triradiatus. The sequence goes on along the minus strand of JAJAGP010001081.1, from coordinate 209,855 downwards.
AGTTTTAATTCTTTGGAAAGGTGAAAATGAAGGCGATAAACCAAGATTCTCAGAAGAAGAAAAAAAGGCTCTCCATGTCGAACAGCTCCTGGAGCTTGGAGATATGAGCAAGCTGTTGAAAACAGCAGTTCCTGAGGACCTGGGCTCAAACGCTGGGTGCTTGCAACAAGAAGGTCAGGTGGTGTAGTTAAGGGAACATTCCACGGAGTGGCAATGAGTTACGGGCTAGGCTCTGGGATGCTTTGCGACCCTGACCAGGCTGAGCAGAGTCAAAATGGGAATGGTCTTTATTTCCGCATTCATTGATTTTCTTATCCGCACAATCCTGGTCTGGTCAAGGTCACAGAAAAGCCAGTGCCAAGCGGGCAGCACAGGGATATTATATATTATGGGTGTGTGTGTGTGTGTGGTGTGTGTGTGTGTGAGTGTATTATATATATATAATATATATATTATATATATATATATATATATAATATATATATATATATATATATATTATAGATATATTATATATATTATAATATATGATAAAAATTCACTATATCACTATCTCTCACACACACACACTAGTGAATTATATATTATATATATATATTATATCTATATATATATATATATTATATATATATATATATATATATCCCTATATACACGGCTTTGCACTGGCTTTTCAAACGTCTCACACAGGGGTTTGGGACAGAAGCACATCATGACATTGTGATGAGGCAACAGGACATACCTGCATATGTAATCCAGAAAAAGAAAATCACAGTCATGTTCCTTCCATCCAGTCCATTCGTGGTGAAAGAATCCCTGAGTGGTGAGAGTCGGTCTCTAGGCTCATTGGCAGTCCAAGTGCATGCTAACGACAGGCTCCCCGCGGCACCTCCAGCCCTCAGTTACAATCACTGTTTTCATCTCCCTTTGCAGTCAAGAACTGCTCCTACTTCAAACACTTCACGTCAGGGGAGGAGGCCGAAGTTTTTGAAGTCAAGACTCAAAAAGGTAAGTGGCTTCTTCAGCCATGTTTGCGCTGAGAGCTATGGGTGGTCGATAACGACAAAATCCTCCAACATGGTATGTGTAATTTTGTATCACAGTAGATCACAAAATAGTAATGTTGGAAGAAAGACATTTTGAAATGGTCTATAATAAAATAATTATTTTGGTTAATCCGGTGCGGTATGACGCATTTACGTATCGTTTGCACGCAGTTTTCTTGTGTACCCCTTATTTTTACATTACAGTCGCATTAAAAGGCTATAGAACTATGATATTGTCCAGTCAACATATAATTCGGTCAACAACCTGGTTCACAGACACGGTTTTTTTTTGTTAAACAGTGCATACCCTGTAATGATAAAAAACACAACTACACCTTTAAGGTAAAACCCTGCCACAGCATGACTGGTAAAAATGTGCATCCATTGACATCCTCTAGCTCTATCCGAGCTTTTCACAAGAAGCTGAACTACCGAAGCATGGAGGTGGGGTTGAAGCATATGCTAAACCATCCCAAAAGTTTCCTCATAATAGGCTTGGACTCTGACGTCTTTGGAACGTTGGTTGGGTCACAGAGCAAAAATCTGTAGCACGGAGGTGATTAAAAGCATATTCATACAATTTCTAAGCTACAGTTTCTCCATCATGAGGCTGGACTCTGACCAACTGGAACGTGTGGGTTTTGAAAATCTTCTGTTAAGGGTCCTAAAAGGTCCATTCAAAGCTTTTTTGAAAGTATACCCTTAAATCGTCTACAGACGTGGTTGTTATAATGAATTGTTATCATGAAATGAATAGATCTGTTGATTCAAAATTTGATGTAACTGAAAGATGAAGACAGTGACTGGAGTCAAACGTACGCAGAGTGTGCACAGCAAGTAGCGTTGGTGCTGCCACAGATCTCTTGTTTCCGAGCTGGGCATATATACGCCTGTACGGTTCCCAAATCATTTCTGTATGTGAATTGGGTTCCTCTAAAATGCCTACAGTAAATTGGCTCTAGCCCTCTAGGGGTGTTGTTTGTGGTCTGTGATGGATTGTTGCATGTTCAGGATGAGTTCAGGCCCCCAGAATTTGTCCTCACAACCTGAGCTCCCGAAGGAAAATATTAAAAAATAATAGAAAAGTCACATTTATATAGTGCCTTTCACCAACCAAGGTTACTTTGTTACACACACAGCACACACAAAAAAAACAAAAAAAACATCCCAACTAAACAGGAAGGGAGGAAGAGAAATGTTCATTAAAAAGAAAAAGTAGAAAAAGAAGAGCAGTCACGGAGATACAGAGGAAAGGAGTTCCAGAGTTTGGTTTTAGTGAGAGAATGGGGGTATAATATGAGGCGATTGGTAGTCTGCTTTGTGTATTAGGCTGCCGCTGCTCACTGGTTTTCATGGTTTTGGTTTGGATTTCTGCTATCACTCTGGTCCGTGTTTTCTGGGGTTCTCCTGGAGGACAGCGTCTAAGACGTTAGAAGGCCATTTCACATCTCCATTCATGTCCATTCTTTTTGGGTTGCTGAAATATTAACATACATCACAGTCTCTGCTCTCTTGCAAAGATACTGGACTATTGTATAGAGACGAATTTCCTTTACTGTTCTCTTAAAGACATTAAATGACAGTCTCATTTCCATTCTTTTTTTAATCCACTTCAGCCTCAAACCAGCTCCTATTTCAAGAAGCACCTACTGGCCCCTTGGCCACAGTTTATCCTTTTGACCCATATGTCAGAAGTGATGTTTTCAGACAAGGCGGGAAAAAGATCCAGCAGCTAAAGGTCCAATACAAAGTTGACGCAGCTGCTCAAGCAGAGAGGATCCTAGCCATTTCACGCTTCATGCATCAGAGCCGCCGTACAGTTAAGGAGTAAAAAGACTGGCCTTATCTCGATCTGACAACGTGTGCACCTGACATGTGACTCTTTGTCAAACACTTTGCATTCTCCCTAACGCTAATAGTCGTTCCAACAGTCGATACACCAGTAGCTCATTACAAATTAATGACACCTAAATGCAAGGGTAGTCTGCTGATGAGATTGATTATTCCTGCTTTGTGATTTAACCTGAAAATTGTAGCCATTATTGTTTATTCAAGCTTGTCATGCCTTAGAATAGAATACTAGATTCAAATTGATTGGGTTTGTTTGTTGACTTTCTCTCAATACGTTCTACACTGATCTTCCAAGACCGGTTTCCACAATTGGCTGCAGTAATATTTGGGACAATGGCATGATTTTGAAGTTTGAAGTTTTAACTCCATATTTTCTTGCTCAGGATTTCAGGGGCTCTGCCGCCTATCCCCAGAGAACACAACGCGAAGGCATAAGCATGCACTGGATGGGATGCCAATCCACAGCAACTCCATTATACTGCACCACCTGACTTTTACTGAGTGTTGGTGAATGGAATTATTTGTCATTTTCAGAGTACAACATTTCTGCAGCCGCCATAGCCATCTTCAGCCTGGCCTTCATGACCCTGGGCAGCCTGTGTGTCCTAGCAGCCTTTGGGAGGAGCAGAGACTACCTGCTTAGACCAGCTGGCATGTTCTTCGCCTTCGCAGGTGAGATCAGAGCTTGGGTCATGATCTAAACTCCATGTCCAGGAAGAAGTCACTCAGAGGTTAAAGTACTGAAATGTTGACCAGAAAGATTCATATTCAAGTCGCAGCACTGCCAGTCTGCCACTGTTGGACACTTGGGCAAGACCCTTAACTCTTTATTTCTTGAATTGTATATTGTAAGACTGCATCATGTGTAAGTCACTCCAGGTAAGGGCGTCTGCTAAACAAATGTAAATGTCCAAGTTTAAGTAATTGAACTGGACAAGACCAGAACAGTGAGCACAAGTACATCTCAAAGCTTCAAGTGTCAATGAATTGTAAGCTTATGCTGACTCATTATTCACTGGCTGGAAGATGACCAAAGGATGCATAAAGAGTGGCACTAGAACCAGCATTTATAAGCTCCATATACTGTTTGGCATACTGGCACCACACGCATTGTAAACAACTGATCTTATTCTAAAGACATACGGAGTTAGTTCTTCCTCTTCACCATTTTTACCAGGAATGGTATGTTATGTTTAAGGGGGTTGAACTTTCACAAAAAGGATAGGTTTCCTCTTTATGAATAACATTTTCCTCAGAATGTCTCTTGGTCATGATTTTTGTATTAAACAGCATACGATCCTGTAGCAGATCTCATCAGAATTTCTACAGAGCACAGATCTACTGATATAAATGCAATCCATCATAGTCACAGAACAAAGAATATATCCTTTCTTTTACAAGGTCCTTCTGCAACTTGTTCAGAAAATATGTATGAAATGATAGAAAAGTGCAATTCCAAGCTAAAAACCTTACATTTTTACCACTAACCTCCATCAGACCTGCTCCTTCAGAACTGATGTCAGCTTCCCTTTGGCCCTCTCTCTCTCAGCTTGCTGGTACTAAAACAATTAAACTCAGATAGTATGAGTTATAAATCATTAAATTCTATAGAAATGATTGAACTGGTAACATTCTGTCTCAAGACCTGCCTGTCACAGAGCTGCTGGCACAGAAGAATTTTCTTATATATTCATCTAATAATCAAGAAATTTCAGGACTGCGTCGACAATTGTTTTGAAAATCTCAAGTAATAAAAGGGTAAATAATTTCAAATCAAATGGCAAAAAACCTAATGGAATTCTAAATAAACCCAACGATGTTGAAGTCCTATTTGGAAAGCAAGCTCCATAAGGTTGTACCTTATCACGTAACACAGATGAAGGCTTCAAACGAGAGGTTACTGGTGAAGACAACCGTTAGCATATAAGACTTGTTTATGTTTAGAACTTCTCTCAGTAACTTGCCACAACTTAACAAGTTAGGTAGTATATTTTAACTCACTTACTATGCGGTTTATCCATATTTCCACATAAACAGCGATACAGGGTAAAAAATTAAAAATGGAGCCCTCCATTTCGCTTAGTGCATTGAATGCCGAGTCTGTGTATTAACACTTCCGGTCGCGAGAGACGTTCGTTAGTGAAGGTGTATATATGGTAATTAGGCGATGTTTGTAGTGACTGTTTAACTGTTAAAGAAATCGTTATATCAGTGTTAAGACAAAAAAAAAATCGTTCACGAACTCAAAGGCACATTCACCATTCGATTTTGAATAAAAAATATGCCTCATATTCATTACTCTACACTAAGCGAGGCAGGTTTGTGTGTGAGCGCGTGAGAGGGAGGTTTTGTGGGGTGTGTGCGATGACCACTGGTTTTAACGTTTGTTTTTCTTGCCACCTCTGAAAGATACAAAACATCGCTCTTATATTCAATATTCAACACAATTCTTGCGTGTAACTCCTGCTTAAAACACAGCATATGTTGTGTTTTGGATGCTGGTCTGTCAGAAAAATCATACGAGTACCATATTGGTCCAAGTTGGGGTGAACTTCAATGGACTTGCTGGTAAAACCATATTTCGGTAGTGGCTCAGACACTGCACCTACTCAACCATGTACAGCCAGCCTACAGTGCACGTTCACTACAGGTCCTGAATGCACCAAATATGCCTGCCTCTTATTGGTGTCCAAATTCGTTTCCTATTTCCTATATAGTGCACTATTTAAGACATTTCCCTGGTCAGTGCATTACATTACTCTCAATTTCACCATAAATCTACTACACACTGTATATAGCTAACAGTGCATAGCGATTTCTTTCAGCTTTGAATTTAATGAAAATTGGAGAACACTATATAGACAAAAGTTTATGGACACCCCTTCTAATTGAGCTGTGTTATTTCAGCAACACTCACCTGTAACACATTCAAAATATAAAGCATGCATTTCTGTATTCTCTATATACAAACAGTGGCAGTAGAATGGCTTGTACTGAACCTCAGTGACTCTCAATATGACACATTTATAGGTTTCCGCTTCCAACGAGTCAGTTAATCTACTTTCCGCCCTGCTGTTCTTAAACAAAGCCCACAGAGAATTGGATTGCCAGCTTTGATTGAGAACTTGGCTGGCTTGCACAGAACCTTGACCTCAACTCCATCAGACGTCTTGAAAATGCTCTTGTTCATTCAGTCTTTTTCAGTTTCATATTCCATGTCTGTAACATCAACTGTATTCTGTTGTTTTTTTAAAAACGCATACAAGTTTAATTCTTTTTCACTCCTTGGCCTCAATATGTATCCCTGTACTCTCCAATTTAAAAAGTAAACTCTGCTCCAACAAGAAGCAATACTAACTTTTTTGTATGTTTCGTGACCCAGAGACTGCTCTATATAGACAGTCTCCCTGGTGATATACAGGGACTTGAACACTTTGCTAGGAAATTAATTTAGTAGGAGCTTAGGAGCTCCACTGTGCATAAGTCACATTTTATTCGACCTGACTCCATGACTTTAGTTTTCGCTCTTAGATTTATCATCATACCCCGGCCACTTAATGTCGATGTGCATACTTCACATTCTATTCAAACTTTGACTCCATGACTTTAGTTCGCTCTTAGATTTATCATCTACGCCGCCCAAGGAGGTTGGGTCCCTTTTTGAGTCTTGGTCCTCCCAAGGTTTCTTCCTAGAACTGGGGAGTTTTTCCTTGCCACTGTCGCCCTAGGCTTGCTCAATTTGAGATTGGACGTAGTTATTAGGAGATAATCTAAACCTGTAAAGTTGCTTTGAGACAATGCTCCATTGTAAAAAGCGCTATATAAATAAATCTGACTTGACTTGGACTTGACTTAATTGATACAGCTCAAAAGTCCGGTTAGAGGTTTGTAAAAGGGTCGGGGGTCCAGATAGTTAAGAGGGTGCAAGAGGACCATAATGATCATAATTGGATACCTGAGAAAGCCACTCCATTTTTTTGTTTGCCTGAACCCCTCTCGAGGTCTCTGCATCGTCATCTCATCGTGGAGGTCCATGAGAGGCATAGTCCGGTGAAACGTATTATGGATAATCGACGACGACCAAATCTGGAGCGAGGTACTAACTACTCGTGGTCCCTTCCCTCGTGAGTGCCTGCGACGATAGTCCAAGAAACCTCAACAGAGTAACGGTGGGAGGAGACTAAAAGGGGAAATGCCATGAGGTCAAACTGGTCGGTCAGACTTTAAAAAACTAAATCGGCAATGGAAGGAAGGACACGGGAGGGTATGGCATGAAAAAGGGAAAAACAGTGGCGATCCAAATTCCCGATAACGGGGTGGGCTCAAGCGTTCCATCGACATCAGGTGCAAGGGAAGAGAGGAAAGAGGAGGCGGGCGAAGTAACATAATCGACCGAAGTACACATCACACAAGGGTGGTCCTTCTCGTGTGCCTGCGCAGCCTTCATCCTGCTCTTCCTCAGCGGGATCAGCCTGCTCATCATCTCCATGCCTCACATGCCGCGGAACCCATGGGAAACCTGCATGGACGCTGAGCCCGAGCCCATGGACTAGCAGAAAGCTCTGGTTAGCGCACACAGTGGTACACAGTAAGAACACATCACATCACGGTAATCGTTTTAGCGATATGTGCAAGAAACTATATCGCGTCAGGAAAAAAACAATTGTATATACACATACATTTTCTATTGCATTCTCTCTAAAAGCAAACTCCGTTTAAAATTGTTTAAGGACAATGAGGCTTCTGTTATATTAACTTTCAACACCACCAAGATTCTATACACCATACCTTTCAGTTCGTTTAAGCCAAGTTAGGTCATTTGAGATCATTAAGGCAAGATACTACACGTGAAGACAGTGTTTTGGTTTTAAGACGCCGGGCTCCACAGTGGCACAGTGGCACGTGCTGCTGCCTCAGCTTCAGAAGCCTGGGTTTGATTCCTAGTCCAGCTGCGCTTGTATTTGTATTTATACATAGATAAATAAATGTATAAACGTGCATATGTATTATTTTTCCCCCAAATGAACGAATATTAATGATCTTTTGCAATATACATTACTTCAAAAACACCTGGAGTTTCTTGCCTTACAGTCGTTTAGCTCACTTTAAGAATTATTTAACCATTCAGGCATCATTAGTAATAGTCTATACTTCAAAATAATAATGTACATCTCCATCTAACCTAGTGATCTACTGCACAACTGATTCTCGGTCATAACTTCACAGATCTTGACAAGGCATGTCTGATATCATTATAAAATCGAACAGTAGCATCTAAAAAACCTGCTCTCCATGCAGCTCGCTCACCAGAACACAATAATCACTGTTGTTTTTCCAGCAGTGAGTAATGTCTGATCACAACAGCTGTGCAGAAATCCCATAAGACTGGAAGCTAGTGATTTCTGCAGCTGTACACACCAGATCCATCGTTCTGTTCTCACAAGAAATGAGAAACAAGACGTTATGATTACGTCTGATAGTCACAGCATTGGCTGAATCGAGCACGATTGTGTCCATTTTGTCTATGCGAATATAATACGTTAATGCGGTCTATAAATGTTTTCCTCGTCATGTTATCCCTCGCCTAACTGTAACTCGATGAAGCAGGGTCTGCAGTATTTATCGAAGTCTGACTCACAATTGAGCTGAGCAGTGAAGTCATGCCCAAGGGCCCAGCAGTGGCAGTGCCAGGATTTACTCTGAAAAGCTTCAGACTGGCAGTGCAGAGACTGAACCACTGAGCTACCAATTTTGCAAAACATTTACACCAACAAATGAATAGACATTTATGCTGTAGCTATGGCGTATCCTTGTTCATACTTCACAGTTGGCACAGCAGCCACCACTGTCCTCTATAATGCTTTGGATCAGTGGGTTTCAGTCACGGGTTTTCACCACAATTTGGGAGCTGCATAACAAGAAGAAAGTCATGTTTTGGCAGATCGGTGCAGTGCATAAACATTACAATATTTAAGAAAGAAAAACAGGTCTTACAAGAGCTCAGAAATGAGACGAACAGAATTATTTTCTTTTATTCCTTTATTCTTATGTACAGTCTGAGAAAAGTTGGTCTACAACTATACAAGTTTTTATAATATTTTTTTTGTCCCAAGTCGGTTCATCATTCAGCTGCTGGCACAAACACCGATAATGATTAAGGAACTGATAAAAAGCCCACTGGGGAATAAAATCACTTTGAACAAGATAACTTCAGAGAGCTGCAAAGAGAGCGGACATAATCAGGAAAAAAAGACAGGCAGCAAAGTGATCAACCGAGTCATGGTGTTTTTAAAAATCTTTTTGTGTTTTCATAAATGTGTGTTTTTTGTCGAAGTTTTGGTATTCTCTTGATATATATATATGCGGATTTGCATTTCGTAAAACCACAGATGTCAAACTGTAAAAGAAAAGACTAACTAAATTAAGTAAAAAAAAGAAAAAAAAAAAAAAAAAAAAAAAAGGATAAAACGCAAAAGGCTAACTATTTCACCAAAAATCAAATTTTTTTTTTCCCGTTGATTTTTTTCGATTGTTATTCTATTTTTTTTAATCCTTTTCACTTAGGTGGGTGTATATAATTCATATATATTTATATATATATTCACTTATTTAAAATACGAATAATAGCCGTTGCTACTGTTGGAACTCCCTATGCTAAGGTCTTGTAACAGAGAGATGGGGTCGCTGTTCTTTTTGGCCTGCTCGGGCAGCGGGCACCGGGGCTTCGGAGGGGCTCGGAGGGCGCTGGCGTATGACATGGCGGGGGGCTTGGAGTGGATGGGGGCAGGCGTGGGGCCCGCTCCTCCGGGGTCTGGCGGGGTCTGCTTGCTGGGCAGGAGGGCGGGGAATTGTCCGTGCTGCTGGAGAGCGACGAGGCCGGCGGAGTGAGAGTGCTGAACACACTCGGCCTGACCGGGATCTTCCACCGCGCTCATCGCCTTGGAAACTGAAAACAGAACATAACTATAAGAGGCAGTAGAGAACTAGGGACAGATTTAGAACAGGTAAACTAGCACTCTACACAGAAGTAGATGTTTAGTGGAGAAACGGAACTAAACGGTTCAATAACTTCCTTTCAACTGTATGTACTTTAAATAAAAGGTACACATTTAAGAATGTAAAGGAAATGGATAAACTTCCAATCAAGTAAAGTCAAATTTATGTTTACAGTGGAACCTCGGAATTTGAACACCTCTCCACTCGAACAATGGAACGGCTTTGCCCCCAAATTCAAATAAAAAATCGTGACTTTCAACATGGGCACCCTAAATAACAATCAATGGTGTGATCTTCCAAACATGATACAGGAGAACTAGGGCACGGTCATAGGAATATTATATGTATTATTATATTATTATATCAGTCTATGGGATTTCAGACACCCCCCCCAGTCTCAGTTCCGCTGTCCCAGTGATAAGACGTGGCGAAACTGCGTTATTTGTGCTTTTAATCATTAATTACACGTGAATATAGGCATAAAAAAAATAATTTAGGGGTTGGGAACTGATTAATCCCGTTTGGGCGTTTGAACGGCCTTCTGGAACCAATTAAGTTCAAATTTCGAGTTCGAATTGTCTCAAAGCAGCTTAACAACCATCTCGGCCCAAAGCTCTAATCAAAAGCCTAGGACGACAGTGGCAAGGAAAAACTCCCTCAATCGTCACTCATACTAGATTTCAGTCATTCAGACGTATGCAAGACAGATTTTTATTTCCTACTGTAAGTCTTAATGAGCTGATGGATGTTGACCAGAGCAAACCTGCATATAACCCTTGGCCTGACTGAAAACGTGAGCTGCCATGTCGTGTGGTTTTAAAAATAGAGCAACAACCAAACAAGAAACTCAGTAACTCACCTAAAATGTCCCTGTGAGGGACGAGATGGCTCGCTCCATTGCACGGAATGTTATGGAGAGGAGCGGGGCCCGGGTTGGGCCACAAATCTGCTGAAGGGTAGGTGAAGGAGACTGTGGGATCCTGAGGCCCCTTACACTGCTCCACGCTCTCCCCGTATGGCTGAGGATCGCTGGAGGAGATCCGTCTCTGGTACAGGGGCCGCCCGGGTCCTCGGGGTTCATACTGAGGGAAAGGAGGAGCAAGGTTGGTCGCTCATTCCATGTGAAAAGAAAAACACTCCAACTCTAAGACTTTGGCACAGTGCTATACTCTTGGGGGCCAATACTTAGCATTTCTGTTTTAGTAGCTGTTTGGATTTGGGTGATTTCTGTAGCTTTGTGTCTGAGGGAGGGCAGATGGACTGCCATTCTGTCCAGGGCACGTTTACACCTGTGCTTTCTGGTCATGGATGCCAGAGGCCCCTATACCCTGACCATAATTAGTAGGGTTACCCAGTAGGAAATAAAAACAAAGATCAAAGATGTAGGTCTGAACCCAGTCTCTAACAAATGCAACCTTGTGCAGTAGATTATCATAAAGCAGGCTAGTGTGCTATTATCACATCTGTACAGCTTTCCATTTCCATTTCATATATATTCATAGATCCAGGTTTAATGACTGTAGAGTTCCTAAGACATTTTTATATTGCTTTAGGCATCAAAAATACTAGATAAAAGTTACAGATTTTTTGTATGACCTGTTCATTTAGGTTCCACTGCCTGTTTACACCTTTCATATCCGGAATGTACTTGGTCAGATTTTGTTTACACCCACCATGACCAGAAGAGATCTGATCTGGCTTTCCCACGTAAATGCCATTGTTTTAGGCAATGGCATAATGACCATGTATTAGAACACAGGAGATGTGTATGTCTTTTTGGAAGGGTAGCAGCCAAGTTACCACTTTTTTCATGTGGGAAGAGGGTGAGAAGGATAAAATGGGCTAAAGCTCACAAAGACTGGAATGAAGATCAGCAGAAGAGAGTATTATGGAGCAACAAATCCAAGTCATAATCCAACAGTATTATGCTTCTGGAAATGTGCCATACAGGTGAAGGAGAGAGTGGCAGTATGATCCGATCACAATGCAGGTTGGGTAGAGCTGTGCTTAAAATAAATAAAATATTTTTTTGAGGGAAGATAAAACATTTTAAATGGGGTGTTAACTACAGTCTCCGCTGTAGGTGTAAACAGATTCCTATGTAAGATCACTGACATGCTGCTGTAAATGTGTCCTAGCTAAACTGCATTCATGAATATGATGCCATTATGAATATCTGGATGTCTGTGCTGTTGTGAGTGAAACCAACGCTTGTCACTCCAGACGCTGTATTGCAATTCGCTTTTGTTTAAGCCTGTTTGTGTTTTTATATGTGTATTGCTGATTCGGTTTAAGTTGGAGAAATTGACAATCAGTAATAAAGCACTGTTTAACAAACACTAGTGTCGGCTTCATTTCAGACTCGGTGAATGTGTCTCTGACCTATGTAAGTGGACGTAATGTTGGGAGATATCCATTCTCTACTCTGAGTATTAAGAAATAAACAATGAAAACAGTAGATAAGACCAGAAGAATAAGGAGGGATTTTAATGGCAGTTCAATAGAGATTTTTACTTGCGTGCCTATATAGCTGTTGTGCCTATAGTAACTCATCATACCCCTGTGATATAGTCACTTCCCATCCAAACAAGATCTTCCTGACTTATTTAAGCACTTTGCCTTACGGAATTCAAAAAAAGAACAACAAAAAGCTAGACTAACAGGGTTGGAAAAGTGATCAACCCTGATTTAACACTTCACAGAGCCACCTTTTGTTGTTTTCTTACTTCCATCAGTCCTTTGGATACGTCTCTCACCAGCTCCACATACCTAGACTAAGGAATATGTACACTATTTAATTGGATGTGTTTGTCGAGGGAAATATTCTCACATCACTCAGAGAGCCATGAAGAAGAAACAAACATGAAAAGCCAGATAGCGCCAGATTTACTGTAGATATAAAGCCTTTTATATTAAATATACTTTATGTTTAAATGCACACATATACTTTTAGTTTTCGGTTCTTTCAGTTAGTCACATGGGACGTAAACAGCCAGATTCAAGAGATTTATCAGTGAGGAGGAGAGGAAATATTCAATCCAAGACAACCCTTTGGATAAACTAATCCAATCCAAATCAGGCTAGAGAGCGTTTATTAGTTTATTTCTTGTTTATGCCAAACACTGCTGAAGAATCTGAAGTGGGAGGGGTAGGGAGTCCAGGTCACATCCTACAGCTCTGGAAAAAATTAAGAGACCACTGCAAAGTGGTTTTACTATTTGTGGGTACCAAATAGTGTTTGAGTGAGATGGAACATTTTCGATTTATTCTGACTTACTGACAAATTCCAAATAAAAATATTTCTTTGCAGCAATGATAAAAGCACTTGGCTGCTATAAATGTCAAATTACGACAGAAGCAGCAGTTCTTTCTGACCTCAGTAATACAAATGAAGTAACTATTCATAACAAAACTAAATCAAATGGTACTTTTACCGTATTTTTCGGACCATAAGGCGCACTTAAAATCCTTTAATTTTCTCAAAAATCGACAGTGCGCCTTAAAAATGCGGTTGCGTCTAATGTATGAATTAATTCTGGTTGAGCCTTCTGACCTAGAACCGATTGTAGATGGTACACGGCGCTCATAATCTGTCAAAATGTTTTTAGCACGGTCTTGGTAAGTTACGAAGCTTACGGCACCATAGTGCGCAGCATAGCGGGGTAATACGGTATGTGCTTTCAGCATTACGGTGTGTGCATTCATTTCATTTTCGAAGCGGATTTCAAACACAACGCTATCAGTCACGCAGTACAACATGGACATAGAGCAGCTGAGAGAGAATTCAACATTAACGAATCAATGGTACGGAGTGGGAGGAAGCAAGAAGACCGCCCTGCGCCAGGTAAAGACCAAACTGAGCTTCCGACGGAACTTAGAGTTTTGTTTTCATTTAATGCGTCTTATAACCCGGTGCGCTTTATGTATGAAAATAGATCCGTAAGCAGCCCGATCGTTTGCTACTGTCTCTGCGCCTTATAGCCCGGAAAATACGGTATATTATATTTCGAGAAAATAAGCACCCAAAGCCAGTGATTCCGTTCCTCCATAGTTACGCAACAACTAATTCAACTTGAGCCACTTACCTCTTCTAGACTGTGCAGGGCGTTGTGTGAGGCCTGAAGCTGCTGCTGCTGCTGCTGCTGTTTGTGCTGATGGAGCTGCAGCTGTGTGAACACGCCCTGCTGCAGGCCGAACGGCAGCGGCGCACACTGCTGAGCGGCAGCGTGGTGCCAGTGGGCCTCGGGCAGAAGGTACTTGACGGGAACATGCTCAGGGGGCAGGGGGAGAGCGGCCTGGCCGAAGGCCTGCTGCTGGTGAAAAGGGAGCTCGCGGCTGGCCTCTGGGTAAGGGAAAGGCCCCGTGAGCGGGGTGTGGTTGTGGTTGTTTGAGCCGGCGGACGTCGAGAGGGCAGAGGAGGAGGATGGCGAGGGCAGCTCCCCGTGAAGGTTGGGCTGCTGCACCTGGCGGTACTGTAGAAGGCGGGACTGTGGGGGCGGCATTTCGGCGGCCTCTCGCTGCTCGTACGGGTCCTGAGAGAGCGGGTCACGGGGCAGACCAGGATACCTATGGCAGGAAGGAAGGCGGTGGTGACGGGGTGGAACCCAAAGGAAAACCGAAAAAGCTATATGGACAAATGGACAGAAAGCTGGATATACAAATTGGACCAGAACACCTATATACTCCCCGAACAAAATGAGGCACCTGTGAGTGAAAAGTACCTAATAACACGCAACATCTCCACAAATTCTAACGATAATTTCCTGTAGACTAAGATCGAACCCATACACTATGGCCTTTGGCACACCCAAATGCTCTGCGACCCATTTTCCACACATCGAACGAGACATTCACTGCACTGTACCACCTCTACTCAATCTATGAACCCCGTCACACTCCTTGCAGGTATTTATAGCCCCGTCATCCTCATCTCCATCTGTAGGAACCTGAAGTTACTACCACCTTAAGCACACGTGGGGACTCCTTTTTTATCCGGGGAGTATATAATACGCCTTAGCACAGCACTCTCACTGACCTGGGCAGAGGCGCTCGAGGATCATCCTCAGCAGGGGCACCCAGGCCCCAGCTGGCACGAAGCAGCTGCTGGGGAAGCCGCATGCCTGGTTGACCCATATGTGCCAACTGCTGGGCCAGTGTGAAAGGGGGCACAGGGCCTTGCAGGAACGGTCCAGGCTCGCTCCACTGTCCTAGACGAACTGGTTGCTGCTGCGGCTGCTGCTGCTGAGGAACCAGAGCATCCAGGCCTGAACAGGTCTGGCCATCTGAAAATGAAAATCATCTGCAGTGTGAATGTGTGTGTGTGTGTGTGTGTGTACAGAAGGCATGAAGATACCACAAGAAGCTACTTGGCAGTGTTGGGAAAGCCTGCTGCTCATTAGTCTATCAAGCAGATGGAAGATCAGATTAAACAGCAAAATGGTCATGTGACAGGATTTGTAATGATATGCACGTTGCCATATTGAGAAACAGTTCGAAGGGCTCACGGGTACAAAACCCACACAGGTAACACTTAAATACCAATATTTCTGCACGCAATTTTGAAATGGCTGGATGGTTGCACCACCGGGCATTTATGAAGAACAGTTAAACTGGAGATACCAGCTACGTACCCATAGAGTCTCCCAGCAGCGAGTCCAGGCTCTCCTCCCCGAAGCTGTTGAGTCGCATGGGCTGCTGATGGCTCTGCTGTTGGGGCTGCGGATGGGCAGGCATGCCTCTCACGGCACCCTTCAGCTCATCGGGCACAGCACTGGGCATGGTGCCCACCAGACTCTCTCCTCCATCCATCCCCTCCAGGCCTGGAGAGTGCAGCGCGCGCTGGGCCAGCGGGTGGTTGCTAAAAAATGAGGGAGGGAAGGCGGAGGGCTGCGGCTGCTGGGTCTGCACACGGAGCGGAGGTGGTCTGGGAAGACCGTAGTGAGCCAGTGAAGCGGCAGGGGCATGGGGCACAAAGGCAGGATGAGGAGGGGGCAGAGGAAAGCCGAGCGGGCGTTGAGGGGGCGGCTCTTTACGTAGGAGACGGCTGGAGGGATACAGCAGGCCGGCGTGGGCTTCGGGGCTTTTGTTCTGAACTGACTCAGATTCTCCCTGGGAGAAAAAAAAATAATACAGATTCAAACCATGACAACTTAATCGACTTTATGCACAAAGTGTAAGTGATGAAATGAAAACGATTTAAGGAGGATTGCAAATCTTGCTGCTGGCTGTTTTGCCATTAAGTGCTTTAGATGCTGTGCAGAAAATAAACTCGTCTTAGACCCAGTTCCATCAGGAATGTCATTTCTTGTGACTTTTCTAAGCTCATCCAACTCTACAGTTAAGGGTGATAGGAACACAATGAACAGAACATCATTAGAATCTCCCAAGGTTTTGCTCAAGGACCCAACAGCTTGGCAGAGGTGGGATTTGAACCCTGGACCTTCTGGTCCATAGTCCAGTACCTTAACCGCTAGGCTACCACAGTCCCATCTCACTCAAACACTACATGACCTGTGTTCTCCTGAGATAGAAACCAGAGCCAACCCTGGGATAGGACGCGAGTCCATCAGAGGGCACACACTCACACTGGGACACTTCAGATGTCCCATGTCTTCATAATGAACGGAGGAAGCCCACACAGACACTCCACCTTCCTGCCCATAAACGGAGTTTAATGAAAATACTGATTTTGCAATAAACTGGTTCTGTTGTTCTGTAGCTTCTTATTAAATGTACCCGTCACATCATTTTCTAGGATTAAATTAAGAAAGATTCTCATCTCCAGTCTGGTTCCATTAAGCCCGGGAGATGCATCAGGAAAATCCTGTTAGAACACAATACACTCAGATAACCGACGCATCCTGTGGGGATTTTTTTTTTTTTTTGGCATATTCATACAGGGCAGCATGGCTGGATGGATGCATATACAAACAAACATACCTGCTTCTCCTTCATTTCGGGAGCTTTCCTCTCCGGTGTCAGCATCCTGCTGTGCTCCACTTTTCCATTAATGTCAACCTTTCCTGTGAGGAACACGGGACATCAGTGAATCAGAGCCCCGAACCAAAACATTACCCAAACAGCACGGGGTAAAAGCTGCACTCGCATTTTCACGGCTTCACTAAGAGGAAGCGCAAGTAAATTCACACAAACAAAATGCAACCAGAGTAACACGGACCATTCTGGAGAGAGCAGGTGCATTTCGGTTTGAGATTGGGATCGATTAAAAACGTCACCACAATCCTCCTTAAGGGGAGGATCAGCATTTCTTGCGCTGAAAATGCTGATATGGCAACCCAAGGTGTTTTAACATCCAGACGTCAGTGAATGTGTCTAATCCTGATTTCTAATTGTAATGCAAAATACTAAATTCATTATATTTGTATAAAGTTAAAGCACGTGCAAGCTCTCGTCTCGTGTGTTGGTGTTCATGTGATAAAAACCCGGCCCTCATTGTGTCTCAAAAGTGCGATCCAAACCACAGAAACTCGTTTATCTACAAACTCTGACACTGAGGAATTCGGACGTGTTCCAGAAACTCTTACGTTTCTTTTTATCCCGTATACCAACACAGATACAGAAAAGCTCTCCAAGGAAGAACGTAGTACCGTTGGCACTGGGCTCCTGCAGCAGCTCCTTTTCGGTGGGGGGAAGCTGGCCGATGTTCATCGGGGACGGCTGGCCGAGTCCGTAAAGCACAGGCGAAGTCCGGCTGACCGCGGGCCGCAGGTTCAGGTTGTAAGCTGCCATGGCTGCCTGGTGGCTCATGAGACGAGGGTCGACGGCAAAGCGGTTCTGGTAGCCTGGCCACGGCAACTTTAGAGGACAGACGAAAAGACATGGTAATAAAGCGTAACTTTGCTAACAAACTATGGAATCTAATAAAGGGGTTTGTATGGTTTTCCTATCAGTCAGAAATGAGTATGCTAAATAAACTGTGATGATGATGTAATGAACATGTCAAACGATTAAAATGTTTTATTTCTTTAATCATGGCTTATTATAATCTTGCGTACTCGTATTTGACACATATATAATAATTAATAGTCGCCTAATGAGTCTGAGTCATTGGTGTGTGAACCAAAGTTGAAGCTCAAATCCCTGGCATGCAATTCCAGACATGCACATTCGGGCATGCACGACAACACACTGGCGCACGAGTCCCGGCCAGATTGGTCCCGAGTGTGCCCGATTGGGTCCGAGTTCCCCGAGAGTGTGGCGCGCGCGCAGAGGTCCGGAGTTCCCCCCGAGGCAAGTGTGACGCGCGGGTCCGAGTTCCCCCCCCGACAGTGTGGCGCGCGGGTCCCGAGTTCCCCCCGACAGTGGTGGCGCGCGGGTCCGAGTTTTCCCCCCCCGACAGTGTGTGGCGCGCGGGTCCGAGTTCCCCCCCGAAGAGTGGTGACGCGCGGGTCCGAGTTCCCCCCCCCAGAGAGTGTGACGCGCGGGTCCGAGTTCCCCCCCGAGAGTGTGACGCGCGGGTCGGAGTTTCCCCCCGAGAGCGTTGTGAAGCGCTGGTCCGAGTTCCCCCCGAGGTGTGGGACGCGCGCGGGTCCGAGTTTCCCCCCGAGAGAGTGTTGCGACGGTCGCGCGGGTCCGAGTTCCCCCGAGAGTGTGACGCGCTGGGTCCGAGTTCCCCCCGAGAGTGGTGACGGCGCGCGGGTCCGAGTTCCCCCCGAGAGAGTGTGACGCGCGGGGTCCGAGTTCCCCCCGAGAGTGTGACGCGCGGGTCCGAGTTCCCCCCGAGAGTGTGGTGACGCGCGGGTCCGAGTTCCCCCCCCCGAGAGTGTGACGCGCGGGTCCGAGTTCCCCCCGAGAGTGTGGACGCGCGGGGTCGAGTTCCCCCCGAGAGTGTGACGCGCGGGTCCGAGTTCCCCCCGAGAGTGTGACGCGCGGGTCCGAGTCCCCCCGAGAGTGTGACGCGCGGGTCCGAGTTCCCCCCCGAGAGTTGTGACGCGCGGCTCCACGAGTTCCCCCCGAGAGTGTGACGCGCGGCTCCGAGTTCCCCCCGAGAGTGTGACGCGCGGCTCCGAGTTCACCCCCGAGAGTGTGACGCGCGGCTCCGAGTTCCCCGAGAGTGTGACGCGCGGGTCCGAGTTCCCCGAGACTGGGACGCGCGGGTCCGAGTTCCCCGAGACTGGGACGCGCGGGTCCGAGTTCCCCGAGACTGGGACGCGCGGGTCCGAGTCGAGAGACTGGGACGCACATGACTAAGTCGAGAGCCTTTGACGCGCGTGTCCAAGTCCCGAGTCGAGTCGAGTCTCTGGCATGCGAGTCAAACCTAGGAGCAAACCATTTAAAAACCAAATTTTAGAGAACAGCTATTGGCAGGACTCACCGGCAGGGACATGGGCATGACCATATTGCCCCCGTAGACAGCAGGCACGTAAAGGATGCTGGCTCCAGTGTGAGGGTCTATGCGCTGCACGGGGCTGGGGGATTTACCGGAGGCTGGCGCTCCTCCTCCTGGTGGAGTGAAAGCCTGGATGGGATTTCCCATTAAGACAGCGGCACTGGGCTGAACTGTACACAAACAGACAAACACAGACTTAAAGCAGATGCCCTTATCTATAACCTGAGAAGCTGAGAACTAAGGGCCTTGCTCAAGGGCCTGAGTGGCAGCTTGGCAGTGCCGTGTCTGGTCAGCAGACTTTACCACACAGACACACACAGAGAACAATGAGCTCTGATGCTCACAGCAATTGCCGTAGTTATATCTGAGCAGGTCGATAATGAGTGCAGCTGACAAGAACACAAGCAATGGCAGTCAGGGTGTTAATGGGCCATTACTAGGGCAAAACTCACAGCTTCCTTTCATTTGCCCCTTTTATGCTCAATAGTCATTTACTAGGCTGAATCCTTTCACTCATGACAGACCTGTTGCACAAGATGTGATACCGTACAAATCGCACGTACAATAGGTTTAGTGGCACTGACTTCACTTGTCTCTTCTCTCTGCTTAACCTTATCTACGTGATTCATTTGTAAATCATTTCTTATTACAGACTCTGAAATACACACTGAAATGGGCTGTATCAGGTCATGCAGATTACAAACTAACGTCTATTTTGTAAGGAAAAAAAAATAACAGGACAGAAGGCATGTTGAGAATCCTGTCCAGGGCATGCTGATACCTGCCCACAACCCCCTCCCTCAACCCTAACATCAAAACTCTGATGACGACTTGCAGGATTTAAAAATTTGGGTCTGGAATAAATAAATAAAGGATAGCATTTTGTAAGCTTTCAAAAAACACTAGTGGATCATAGACTCCGTGCTTTTTGTTCTTATAAATGAAATGGCATTTGAGCTGTGGTTTGCTTGTGACAGCTCCATTGGTTTCTTGATCACCCTGCCCATCGCTAGCGCACACACACACACAGACGCGCAGAGCCTCAAACACACAGGGTGCTGAAGAGCAGCCAGCTATTCGGTGGAGTAAATGAGAGTAAATTGAAGCTCGCAGCACATAAAGAGAGAAGTGGAACTGGGAGGAAGCTGGTTCCACTAGACTGGTCAACACTTTTTCTCCCTCAACCTGAACATCTGAGCCTCATCACCTCTCCGCCTGAGCTGTTTCTGCATCGGCGATCACTCATGAGATCATGCCCAAACTAATGACGAGCGCCAATAAGCTCCAAACACTCCCACCAGAAAGCTGAGGCGGCACTGAGAGAGACTTTATCATCATTATATAGACGCTGCTGTACATGCAAGGGAATTAGCTACGTCAACTATCGTGACAAATTTTATTTTATACTTGTAAATACTTTAATGAGACATCAGAGCGTACATGCATTTGACTTTTAAAGTTTGCAGTAATACAGATTCTTGGCCCTGATGAGCTGAAAAGCAAAATTGAAAGGAGATTGCTCTACACAGCTGACTGCTCAAACTGAACGTCTCTGCACTGGCCGGTGCAGGGCAATGATGGACAGCTTAATGACTTATTTATTACTATTAAAATGATTTTTTAATTGTTCTACAGATCCTCTCACTCCCTCACACGTCCACATGCCAGCCCTGTGCCACTGGCGAGCACTAAGCATCATCTTGTGCACTTCTGGTGACTCAGGCTGACTCTGGAGACTCAAATCAAAGTGATTTGTTTATTATGTGTTTGATTTAATTATTTATTTATTATCTCACATTCATTACGCATTGAAATGCTTATAGTTAGACTCGGGTGACGTCTGGAAAATTATAACAAAAGCACTAAGGCGATAAAATATATCCATACTTCGGTAGAAATCTTTGGAGATGAGGTGGAACATGTCATATGCTAGTCATATACATGTGTGTATCTATATTGTGCATGAACGCTTTATGCAGATTAAGAAAGGACTAGCCAAAGTCCTCCTAACAAGCTTTCCTAACTTGTCTGTATGCGCGTCAAGAATCATATACACAATGGGTTTTCTATTTTCCTGTATGTGTGTGTTTGTGTGAGATCTTTTTTCGCAGGAGATGTTTGTACAGATCTAGGGCAAGGTGATTTATGGAGAGGGAGTAAAATAAAGATGTTTTATTGTTGAAACATGCAGGAATATTACTGGCAGGAGGACTTCCAGCAGAACAGCCCTGACTGAATGATGTAAAAAGTTGATTTATGGAGTCAAAAAAGAGGATAAAACCCGTGTAAGAGCTTCAATAAACTTCGAGTTGGGTGAGAACTTCTTCCAGACTCCAATAGAACATCGATTATTTAAAAAGTCTGACAGGTGGAGGCAGGGCTGAATGCGGCTTGGTACTCGCCAAAAGGAGGTGCATCAAAGCTTCTCTGTGTGCTCGTGTCAGTGTTCTGTGCTCACGAATTGCCCACGTATGGCCCGTCCTCACACTCTCCATTAAAGATACTATAAGTGCTTTCAGAGTATGCAAGCTTTTGTTCCCTAAGCACTGTTATCTGGGTTGGTCACCACACTCGTGTTGCCAATCAAAAATGTTTCCATTTTGGTCACAGTGCAAAAGTGCTGTATCCACCGCTGTATCCACCAGAAGATCCAAAGATCAAATCCCACCTCTGCCAAGCTGCCACTGTTGAGGAAAGCCCTGATCTACAATCGCTTGGACTGTGAGACTGAATCAGTGACAAAATGTCTGAATGCAGGTGGGTGTTTTTTGCTAGATCAGCAGCTGCTGGGTTAAACCGAATGCCCCACCAACATTTACTTTTTACCCAAGGATTTAGAGAGCATTAGGAACAGGTAAGGTGTGAACAAAACCCAGACAAAACAGGGGGAGTGCCCATCAGGCAATTTACAAAGACGAGACTTGGTACAATTCCCAGGGAATAACTGGGAGACTCATGGAAGGATGTGCTGGAACCTTTTTAAATGGGTGATTTACACCATTAACACAATGAACTGACAACAGCACTAACGGCAACTGAAAGTCTAAGAAAAGTACAATAATGTAATGTAAATATCATCATATTATATCTGTTGTTTATGGGATTTGTTAAATACTGCCTTGCATGCAAGCCTTTCAAAGCACAACAAAAAGCTTGGACCAGTAAATGCTACCTGATAATGACTCTAGTTTTCAGTAAAAGGGGCTTCGGTAAACACATATCCGGTAATAAGCATACTGCGCATTTCCTCTGTTCTCAAATATGGATTCGTAATGGTCATAAAAGCTGCATCATCATAACTGCTTAGAATAAATAGAGGGCAGGATAAAGCTGGGTGAGTGTGTTTGGGGAACCATAAGAATCAGACGTCAGAGAGAGACTTACCAAAGCCTTCTGGAGGAAAGTGCTCTGCGTGATTCGCAAGCTGCCCCTTTACCTGCAGATGAAAGCAGAGGTTGAATCAGAAAATGCTGTGCAGCATCTTGGTGCCACACCTAAACACAGGAGACCAGAACTGCCATACAGGTGTGCGTCACTTAACGTCCATGATGTGATCTGTGAAATGTGTACTGTACTCAAAACTATGAGAGACTGTAGACAGTGCTGACACGTTTATGTGATGTTGGAGCTGCCCTGCAGTTCTTTGCCTTGGGCAGGGGGCGTGCATACAGAGGTGATGTCAAAATACATGGGAATTGGACACACCAGTTTGAGAAGGGGAAGAAATCCCAGAGAGACACATTTTTAGAGCATACTGAGTTCACAGGGAGGGTTAATAAAACTGTGGTGGCTAAAGTACAGGGGATTCACAAAAACTTGCTATGGTTCCTAAGACAAACACTAACAAGTACATAAGAACGTTCAAAAACGCAAAAAGTTCTCAAAGGTTATCTTCGTTTCTTCATTGCTTTTACTTATATAGGCTACGTTGCGTTTTGCAGCTTTATTGTATACAATGCAAAACATTTTAAATTCGTATTTAACGTTATTTTGATCAGAGGACAGCAAAATGGAGGAAAACCATGACAGCAAGTGTTCGACAGATTTTAGGAAATGAGAAAGAGGTGAGGAGTCCAGACAAGTGTGAGACTATTAAGGATAAGAAACCATTCAAGAATACCACTTGTTCTTAGAATTGTTCTTAAGAAAAGAGCTAAGATCATTCTTAAGACGTTATCTGAAGAATAATAACTGTGTCACTTTTTCTCAAGAATGAAGTTAAGAAAAAACACATTGAAGAAGATTTTCTTTTGTGAATCTGGTCCCAGGACTAGAAAGTTGAGGGTTGAAGTTCCATGCTTCCATAGTTGGGCCCGCCAAGACTGTATCAGTTGCCAGTCGCTCTGGCTAAGGGCATGTGCTGCATGTAAATGTAATGAGTTTAGTGAATGTGGACTTGTAGTTTAAAGAGAGTAGTATAAGGGGAACAAAGGTCTGCAGCACTGCAGGCGAAACGAGCTCCATTCAGCAGCCTGAACATCAAACAATCCTTTTCTTCATGCTGTAATTGCACTGACGCATCACACAAGTTTCTTCGGCTCACATTTTGACTTTCAAAATCACTGCCCATTGATGTCAGCCATCACTGAAACCTTTTCTAAGACAGATCAACGGATGAACTTCTTTGAGATGGCAGGTCAAAGCACTGAGGGGCCAGTTATACAGCTAATCACCGAGTGCGCTTACATGCACTTAGTATTCCTCAGTCACATTTCTGCAGTTAGCTAATTATTCAAGTGGACCTGTAAACCTGTAGATGAAGAAATCAGATAGACAGAGCTGGATTTTATCCCTACAACTAAATTTCACAGCATGTATACCAGTTACCCAATTTCAATCCATTTTCTCAGTCTGCGCATGCACGGAACATAACCAACATGATTGCCAGCTCCATTTATTCTAAAGTCTAGATTCCTTTTCCATTGACCCGTGTTTTTTATACCTCGTGGGATCTGGCAACCCTGAAAATAAAACGCTCAGAATTATATCTCGATATTTTTGTCATTTTAAGAACAGTAATTACTCAATACTTAGCATGGTGAACTTTTTTGCTAAACCCTAAACCAACTGAAAGCTGCTCTGAATAATAAAGTAACATACACTGTAACAAAGATCAGGCCTGTCTTTTTAGCCTTAACAAGTTTTGTTTTGTTTATTTAACGTTGCTATCAGCATCAGTGGCCATTTCAGCGACACACAAGGTTACCTCAAGACTAGTCATATATACACACTCAAATCAATGCCAATTTAGCGTAATCAATTAACCTAACACACATGCCTTTGGACTGTGGGGGGAAAACAGAGTACCCGGAGTAAACCCACACAGACATGGGGACTGTGTGGGTCCCCATGTCCCCATGCAGACTCCACACAGACAGGACCCAAGCCACTCTACCCTTGGACTGAACCCAGGACCTTCTTGCTGTGAGGGGGTAGTGCTACCCACCCATTACAAGTTACTGTTTTAATGAAGAATGGAACCTCCTTGACTTCCAATGAGGTAGTCATTCGGTTGATTTGTTTTGATTTATCCAAAAACCCGAACACTCACATCCGGCAAAGCTAATGTTAGCGCATAACAATAGGAGTGATTCATAAAATAACTGTAGGCAGCTTTGATGGTTTAAAGGCCGTTCTGAACAGCATCGTGCATGAGAACTGTGTGTCGGTACGGTTTCAGGGCGTTCCAGGCTGGTTATTAATACAGTAGATATTCGTTATTACCTCCACCGCCCACTGCACCCCCCCCCCACCAACCTCACCCTTTCATGCATTTTTTTTTTATTTAGAAAAGTTGAGGCTTTCAAAAAGGACGGTCTCCATAGCAACGAAGCATATTAATCACAGAATCAAATCACCTCAAATAGAAAGATGGCCTTTTCTGGTGCCGTTTGGTGGGACTTTTTTCAAAGCAGTATTAAGGTTTAAAATATCAGAGCTCTAGGAAAGAATAATTGCCAGTATTTCCAGAAAAAATAAAACAACCTGAAACGAGGACAGTCGGCTGTGTTAACCCACGTGCTATACTCAGAACACTCAGCAAGAAGCTTTTAAGAGAGGGTATGTTCACTCTTTACATTTCATCGCTTTATACACTAAAGCCTGTGCCAGCTCCCTCAGTGGGTGTTACAGTGGTGCTTGAAAGTTTGTGAACCCTTTAGAATTTTCTATATTTCTGCATAAATATGACCCAAGACATCATCAGATTTTCACACCAGTCCTAAAAGTAGATAAACAGAATCCAGTTAAACAAATGAGACCAAAATATTATACTTGGTCAGTTATTTATTGAGGAAAATGATCCAATATTACATATTAGTGAGTGGCAAAAGTATGTGACCCTCTAGCATTAGCAGTTAATTTGAAGGTGAAATTAGAGTCAGGTGTTTTAAATCAATGGGATGACAATCAGGTGCGAGTGGGCACCCTTTATATTTAAAGAACAGGGATCTATCAAGGTATGCTCTTCACAAACACACGTTTGTGGAAGTGCATCATGGCACAAAAATTTCTGAGGACCTCAGAGAGAGAGTTGTTGATGCTCATCAGGCTGGAAAAGGTTACAAAACCATCTCTAAAGAGTTTGGACTCCACCAATCCACAGTCAGACAGATTGTGTACAAATGGAGGAATTTCAAGACCATTGTTACCCTCCCCAGGAGTGGTCGACCAACAAAGATCACTCCAAGAGCAAGGCGTGTAATAGTTTGTGAGGTCACAAAGGACCCCAGGGTAACTACTAAGCAACTGAAGGCCTCTCTCACATTGGCTAATGATAATGTTCATGAGCCCACCATCAGAAGAACACTGAACAACAATGGTGTGCATGGCAGGGTTGCAAGGAGAAAGCCACTGCTCTCCAAAAAGAACATTGCTGCTCGTCTGCAGTTTGCTAAAGATCACGTGGACGAACAAATGAGACCAAAATAGAACTTTTTGGTTCAAAAGAAAAGAGCTAAGTATGGTGAAAGGAAAACAGTGCAATCCAGCATAAGAACCTTATCTCATCTGTGAAACATGGTGGTGGTAGTATCATGGTTTGGGCCTGTTTTGCTGCATCTGGGCCAGGACAGCTTGCCATCATTGATGGAACAATGCATTCTGAATGATATCAGAGAATTCTAAAGAAAAATGTCAGGACATCTGTCCATGAACTGAATCTCAAGAGAAGGTGGGTCATGCAGCAAGACAACGCCCCTAAGCACACAAGTCGTTCTACCAAAGAATGTTTAAGGAGAGTAAAGTTAATGTTTTGGAATGGTCAAGTCAAAGCCCTTCTGATGATGTTTTAGGTCATATTTAAGCAGAAATATGGAAAATTCTGAAGGGTTCACAAACTTTCAACCCTCACTGTATATTCGCCACTAGGTGGAACAAACTGTAACCTGCACCACTTTCTGTTCAAGGTAAATGAAAATTCATCTTGAATAAAGAATTTGATTACTTAACATTCAAAAGTTAGAAGCTCCGGTCACTCTTCTGTGACATTACTGGCTGGTTGTAAACCTCGTGTAAATGAAGTCTCCCATTATAAGTGCATGTATACTCACTGATCAGATTAGAGTGGTACCTCGGTCCTCGACCACCTCAAAACTGGACTCATTCAGTTCTCTATGCATTTTGACTAGAAAAAGTGTGTCTCAGTTCTTGTCATTTGCTCTGTACTCGCACTAAACTTGTATGAGTCGAGCTGCGTGACTCGTTTCAGCCGAAACTCGATTCACGACACAGTGATTCAGATTCACTATAGCCCTTGCCCACTGAAGATCTTAGTGCAAAAAAAGTCTCCATGGGTCCTAAAACAGTGATTAATGACAGCCAACCAAATGGAAAACTGAATCCTCTTGGCTTTCAGGCCCTGAGTTCACCAATATATTAAGTGTTTTGCTTTTTCTTTTCACTTTCAATCCATTACTCACTAAATGACATGAGATATTTCAACACTTTATTATAAAATAAGCTGTGTGTTAATGATTTTGGCGTACTGTAGGTTAAGGTAAGTGTTAACGTAAGAGGTAACGTGTAATAGCCTCCGCTATGATACAGTACAGACTATATTAAACTCAATGGTTCATGATACATAGAACTTATGATGGATTTGTTGAACATATCCCCATCATAAATCAGGGAGCACCTGTATGATACAACTCAAAATCTACATGATACAAAATCTGATTCTCTGCAGTTATTTCTTTTCAATAAGAAAATAAACAAAACAGAATTTTGCCAGGGGTGCCAAAACTTTAGCAAACCAGCCTGCTTTCAGTAAGAGTTTTTTTTGTGTAACCATTTTTTTGTGTAACCAGCACAGCTTAAGCATCGCGTTGGATTCGTACCTTAGGTGGCGAGTGCTGGTGTTTGCCAGGGCCCTGGGGTTGCTGGGCTCTCAGGGCTCGAGGGATGAACTCTGGAGCCAGCGGGTTCAGCACGTAGGTCTTCTTCAGCTCCAGAGCCTCCAGCTGGGCCTTGATCTGTTCGAAGGTGATGCCGTGCAGGCTGGAGTTATCGTTGCAGATGGAGATGAAGGTTTCCCAGAACTTCCTGCACAAGCCAGAGAAATAAGTACAGTGAGCTGGAGGTCCACAATCACACGTGCATGGAGTAAACAGAGCAATTCAAGCCTTACAGCAGGCATCTACAATTCCAACGAGCGCACCGAGTGCACCATTTATTGCACTATTTTACTTTTTCTGGTTTGAAAGCTTCTGATTTACTGATTTGTTCTTCTCACTCATTTTAGAAAATTGCTTTAACATGACATTTACCACTAAATCTAATCAACCAATCACATGGCAGTAACTCAATACATTTAGGCATGTAGACAGGTCTGGACGACCTGCTGAAGTTTGAACCAAGCATCAGATTGGGGAAGAAACGTGACTGAAGTGACTCTGAACGTGGCATAGTTGTTCTTGCTAGACGGGCTCATCTCAAACTGGATTTTTGAACATGACCATGAGTTCACTGGACTCCAATGACCTCCACAGTCACCAGAATCTCAAATCTGGACAAACTATGTGAAGCTATCATGTCAATATGGACCAACATATCTGAGGAATGTTTCTAAAATCTGTGCCACAAAAAAAGCAGTACTGCTTTAAGGCGAGTCCAAACCATTGTATAACTAATGAAGTCTCTAGTGAGTGTACTCTCTACCCTACTGGTGGGGAAAGTGTCTACTTTGTTCACAAAGCTCACGACTGCTCTCAGGGTGCACATCGTTTCTCCATGCCCCACCAGAAGGCCATATAAAGAGCAATCACTACACAGTCCAAGGATCAAAACAGGAGCACCAAGTCCCTCGGGTATGTGTGTGCGCAGGTGCCAGGGCAAGCACAAGTAACCAGTCATACTCTCAGATCCATACCCACGTCACAAGCCCTCCTGCTGTAGAACATCAGCTCCTACGAGAATATACAGGCACTAGCATTTCAGAAGACGCAAAAACACCTCCAGAGCTCAGACACCGAGCACAACAGACCGAAAATAAGGTCCAATCACAGCAGACACTCTCCAAATCAATCTGGCGAGTCCAAGAACACCGGGAAGTGGACTTCAGCGAGCATGATTTGGTCTAATTTTGGAAATTAGAGGTGTAATCATTTAGGTTAATGCAGAGACTCGGGGGCACTTGCGTCACGGTCTAGACTGCTTCTTCCTGCATCTCCTCTGAACTCATTAGAGCCATTCTGAAGCCAAGGCTTATTAACTCTGACTGGGAGGCACCCGGAGCAGGTCCACACAACAGCCCGTCAGAGCTCACACTCTCTCCCGGGTGCACACGCATGCTTTTAAACGGTCGACAGCTAACGCCAGCAGTTACGTAAAAAGGATTTAACGTTTCAACTTCATAACTGAAGACAGGTTCAGGTTGCAAACCTCACCCAGGACTAAATCCAGGCCTCTGGCACTGCCATTTCTAGCACCTGGCTCTACCCACTAGGCACTAAATCTGCTTCTGAAATTATTGACTGCAGGAAAAACTATCAAAACACTAAACATGTGCCATGGCAGAGGAGAAAAGCATTTAAATAGCATTACATTATGAATATATGCTAGATGGTTTTGGCCTCAAAAGGCATTCCATATCCCTAAACCTGATTTTCAAAATGAAATACCATAACTGACCGTACTCAAGTGTATTCTGTGCTTAGGTTCGACCTGTGAATCATGAAAAACAGAAAGCAGGTCTGTTACGAAACAGTAAACAACTGGGCAGAGCTGGGTCATGTTGTGCGCCACCTGGTGTTAATGACTGACCTACAAAACACTTAGCGTTTAAAGTGGCATGACTGATTCAACTAATCAAAGCCTTGATGAGAAGGTCAGATGAATAAATTAGATGTCAAGCTCCTATTCGCTCTGCAAATGAAAGCAAATCAGACTTTAGGTCCTCTCTTCTTAGAAGAACTCCAAAGGGAACGAGAGTGTCGGTGGAAATGGAGGGCTTTAAGCAATCTGTTAAACGGTGTTAACTGCAGTATTGAGCTTCACCTTAGCTCGGATCGTTTCGTCTCCTCCTTCCGTCGCACGTGCACAAATGCAGACTGACTTAATTGACATTTCCTGTGGCCGGGCTCCAGCGAATGGCTGACGTGAGGCGGTCTCCTTAGCGACAGAGGAGCTGCAGCGAGGGCGGATGGCGATCGACTGATAGACAGGGCTATCAGGAAGCACGCATCAACACACAGGCTGAGCCGATCCTCTGCAGCCTCCACAACTGACTGTTTTTACAATAGCTGCACAACCAGGTAGACAATGATTTTATTCTCAATACTAAGACAATTGATATGAATTATTAATAATTATCCAAGGTGCTCAAGTGGGGCTAACGCACCAGCTCACCGTGATGACCCAGGTTCGAGTATGGCATCAGTAGGCTGTGTCTGAGGACAGACTGGATGCATACGTGAGGAATAAATATATTCAATAAATAAATACATAAATAATGGGAGTGGTTCTGTCACTATGGTAGATTAAAGAACACTGCTTGCGTAAAAGGCATACTGGGTACAGCTCGCTAGCCAGGTAGTATACGTCTTAACAGCTAGGAGAGGCTCCGTCGGATTAAAGAACAGAAAACAGAGGTGGAGGATAAAGAAAGTGAGACCGGAGACGCAAAAGAGGAACTTGTGCCCAGTATAGGAGCTGTCTCTGCAGTGCAGTTTTTGGTTGGAAAAAAAAAATCTGATGGAGATCAAAAAGCTATATGGTTTCCTTCATATATTGAGCAATTTCATGGGAAACCCCAAAGAAATTAAAGCCTTCATGATGTACATAATACAAATATCGTTTTATATTCTGTGTACTTCTGACAGTAGAATGAGGCATAAACCTGCCTCCTACGAAAAACACAAAGCACTGCTCTAACTTGCTCTAGATTAGGGCGGCGGCTAAAGGTAACACCAGAATCAAAATCATTCAGGTATGGCCATTTGCTTCTCAGTCACTTAATGGTCAGCATTTCTCAGTCTCTCAGCTCGCCCATCATCACGGGCTCGACCATCCAGAACCTTAGCCGATGTAATCGAGGCAATCAGAAGCAAGTTTAGTCACTTCACACCACCTCCCTCCCATGCGGCCAAGGAAAACTGGCAAATGCATTTGTGTTTTTCTCACCATCTCATGGCGCTAAAGGGCACAGCGGGAGGCGGGAGCGTTCCAAACCAACCTTACAGCTGGGACTTTCTCCGTGCAAACTGTGAGCATGCAGTGCAGGCTAATCCCCGACACTCAGCAGTGTGAGCAAAGCACTGGACCGCCTCCCTCAGCTCACCCTCCCTCCACCATCGCTCCAGATGCAGCTCCCGCCAGGGCTGCCCAATTAACCACACTAATAAATCATTAGCGACAAATTACAGCTTATAAACACACCAATTATATC
Source organism: Ancistrus triradiatus (assembly GCA_025084515.1). Taxonomy (NCBI): domain Eukaryota; kingdom Metazoa; phylum Chordata; class Actinopteri; order Siluriformes; family Loricariidae; genus Ancistrus; species Ancistrus triradiatus. The sequence continues at coordinate 178,729 of JAJAGP010001081.1, read as the reverse complement.
CCAGTTTGGGTTTTTAAATCAGTTCATTAAACGCAATTATCCCTTTAATACAAATGCCTATGGCATCGTGATTAGGCTTTACTGGATATCGCGACATTACATCAAACAGAACCGTCAGTCCGAGTCCTGTAAGCCCGCGATTCAGATTTATGACCAAGATGTTCCATTAGCTTTAAATATCGCAGCAGTTAGTTAAAATGGCAAATGACAAAACTATTTGTCAAAACTGAAATTTTAAAGATGGGTTTATTTTATTAAAGATGTTTGTTTTATTCAGTGCATTTACGCAAAGTGATTTTTACATTTACATTTACAGCATTTAGCAGACACCCTTATCCAGAGCGACTTACAATGGATACAGTCTTACAATCTAAGCAACTGTGGGTTAAGGGTCTTGTTCAAGGAACAAGAAAGTGGCATCTTGGCAGAGGTGGGATTTGAACCGTGGACCTTCTGGTCCAGAGTCCAGTACCTTACCCGCTAGGCTACCACAGTACCACAGTTACATTAAGCAATTTACTTACAATAGGTTTAAATGGGAAGAAAAAAAGCTTGAAAAGTATTTTGCCTAGGTCATTGTTTTAGGACATGTACTTGAAATGCGTCACTTCACCGCCTACAAAGCCAAAAATGGTACAGCAGCTTCTTACCTAAAGGCTCTAATCAAACCACGCTCTGTACCACGTACCCTCTGAGACACCAGCTTGGTTCGACTGGATTCACCACTCAAGATTAAAGGAAGATGAGCATCAAGACTCTTCTCTGTCCTGGCACCCAGGTGGTGGACTTAACTTCCACTGGATGTCCGAATGGCTGAGTCTCTTGCTGTCTTCAAGCGGTGACTAAAAACTCGCATCTTCCCTCAGCACTTAAGGGCAGACTGAAAATGCAACTGTACAGTGGTGCTTGAAAGTTTGTGAGGTCAGGACTTTGACTTGGCCATTCCAAAACATGAACTTTATTCTTCTTTAACCATTCTTTGGTAGAACGGCTTGTGTGCTTAGGGTCGTTGTCTTGCTGCATGACGCACCTTCTCTTCAGATTCAGTTCATGGACAGATGTCCTGACATTTTCCTTTAGAATTCTCTCATATAATTGAGAATTCATTGTTCCATCAATGATGGCAAGCCGTCCTGGCCCAGATGCAGCAAAACAGGCCCAAACCAAGATACTACCACCACCATGTTTCACAGATGGGATAAGGTTCTTATGCTGGAATGCAGTGCTTTCCTTTCTCCAAACATAACACTTTTCTTTTAAACCAAAAAGTTCTATTTTGGTCTCATCCGTCCACAAAACATTTTTCCAATAGCCTTCTGGCTCGTCCACGTGATCTTTAGCAAACTGCAGACGAGCAGCAATGTTCTTTTTGGAGAGAGCAGTGGCTTTCTCCTTGCAACCCTGCTATGCACACCATTGCTGTTCAGTGTTCTTCTGATGGTGGACTCATGAACATTAACATTAGCCAATGTGAGAGAGGCCTTCAGTTGCTTAGAAGTCACCCTGGGGTCCTTTGTGACTTCGCCAACTATTACACGCCTTGCTCTTGGAATGATCTTTGTTGGTCGACCACTCCTGGGGAGGGTAACAATGGTCTTGAATTTCTTCCATTTGTACACAATCTGTTTGACTGTGGATTGGTGGAGTCCAAACTCTTTAGAGATGGTTTTGTAACCTTTTCCAGCCTGATGAGCATCAACAACTCTTTTTCTGAGGTTCTCAGAAATCTCCTTTGCTCGTGCCATGATACACTTCCACAAACACGTGTTGTGAAGGGCAGACTTTGACAGATCCCTGTTCTTCAAATAAAACACACCTGATTATCATCCCATTGATTGAAAACACCTGACTAATTTCACCTTCAAATTAACTGCTAATTCTAGAGGTTCACATACTTTTGCCACTCACTAATATGTAATATTGGATCATTTTCCTCAATAAATAAATGACCAAGAATAATATTTGTTTAACTGGGTTCTCTTTATCTACTTTTAAGACTTGTGTGAAAACAAAATAAAACCCCTTCGCTTGTGTGTTTTGTTGATTTACCTACATCATATTCTAGTAAGTTCTGGTTGAACTGTGTTCTGGGGCTATTGCTTACTTGTACCAACATGAGGTTTTATCTACTAGGGGGAATACAAAGCACTTCTCCAAGTTGCTCTGGATAAGGACGTCTCCTAAATGCTGTAACTGTACATGACCGCCCAATCAGAAGATCGCCAGGAATAACCAAACGCCAATGCGATACGGCTCATCATGCAGACTTAATCGCGCCGGGACATGCTGTTATTATATGACCCTCAATATCCATATAATAAGGACGTAACATGAAAAGACATATGGGATGCTGTCGCTTCAGCTGCTGGTGCAGATGGTCAAACCATATTGCCCCATATGTCCGGTTCATCCTCTTCCACAGCTCTAACGCTGTACATGTACAAGCTGTTGTGCTGGTAAAAGGGGTAAAATGTGTGAACTGGCATTCAGAGATAGCCAAATTGGGTCCCTAAGGGTTAATCCCCAGCTAATAACACACTCTGCACTAAGACAACTGCTCATCACGCTCTTATCTGCCTAAACAGGCTCTTAAGACATCGGCTCTAATGGACAGGCTGGATGATCGACTTATTGGCTGGCTCACTGATTGTGCTCGGAGGGTGTTCGATTACCTGCAGCGACCCACGGAGCAGAGCGCGATGGGGTCTCCCACCACGGCCACCAGGGACTGGGCTCGTGTGATGGCAGTGTTGAGGAGCTTGTAGTTGGACAGGAAGCCGTAGTCCAGGTCCTCGGTAGAGTCCTCCACCAGCTGCTCCTTCCTCTTGATTGCCGTCTGCTTGTGCTTACAGGTGTGGCGGGTGCGAACAGTGCTCAGGAACAGCACGCGGAACTGCTTACCTACAGGAAGAACCAGGGGAGTTACTGAAGCACGATGCAGAAACTATAGAACACAGCAACACCATCGTTAAACAAGAAGGATCTGTACATCTTACACAGATGTCTAACATGCCAGCCAACCACCGAGGGAACCGGGTAAGAGTCCCAGGTCCTTTCTGGCAAGGTTGGGCAATGAGAAAATTGCCATTTTCAGCATGCCCTTATCCAGAGCGACTTACAACTGATACAGTCCTACCATCCAAGCAATTGTGGGTTAAAGGTCTTGCTCAAGGACCCAACAGCACCAGCTTGTCAAAGGTGGGATTTGAACCCTGGACCTTCTGGTCCAGAGTCTAGTACCTTAACCACTAGGCTACCCCAGGGTTAATTCAGGAGACCACTGCAACCCCTCCAAGCCTTGCGCAAGACTAGTGCCTTGTTTAGGGTACACTTACATCTGCATCCTGTGTAAATCATGACCATTGAAAGGTGCCAGAGCCCCCACCACCTTCACCAAAAAAAGTGCGGTTTATAAAAAACAAAGAACGAGAAATATACAGGGATCCAAATGATCCATCCTTTATGCTCACGGTAATTGTACATCTATAGATAATGCACACTAAAAGCTTGAAGAACACAGACGGGATTTTAACAGAAGACGCTACCATTCAGAGCCAGAGCAGGATCGTTTACTTTGGTGCTAAAATGACGAAATAACAAGGACACCGGCAATTAGGCACTGTTCAGATAAATAATGATGCCTAATTAAAGTTGAGAAATGTTTGTTCGGGGGGCTGAGCCCACCCTCTGCGACTTCAGACGAGCCAGTGATTGAGCTTGATTTGATACTTTCGTTACCGCGGGACAAAAGGAAGGGTTATTTCGCATTAATCACCGTGTGCAATGAGCACCTGAGGACCTGCTCGCTTCGCAAAGGCAATTTCTTCTATTTCTTTTCTGCAAAATGGGGGCCACACAGTCAAAACGCCTCATCAATTATGCACCAACCACTCCAGCTCTTCAACCATCGCTGCTCCCGCAAGCCTTCCCAAGGACTGGGGTGGGGACGGGACTTCAGTGTTGATCTAGAACTGAAGCTGAACTCCGCGCCAAGATTAGCATTTTGGCACGGTGGAAAGGGACACCATTCATCAAACACACGATGGTGCAACAGGTTTACAACCACCCATGAAACATGCAGATCGGTAAGGGCTCGAACTGACATGTGACCTGCGCATTTGGAGCAGGGTTTATATTAGTTACAGCTTGCTAGTACCAGGTCGGAACCCGTTTTTGCCTTTAGAAGTGCCTTAATTTTTTTTGTGGCAATAGATTTCGAGAGATGGCGAGATTTACAGTGGGGCACAAAGTAATTTAGTCAGCAAGCTGATTGGTGTAAGTTCTCTCCTACTTAGAAAGATGAGAGGAGGTCTGTAATTTTCATCAGAGGTACCTTCAACTATGACACAAAATACAGAAAATCACATTGAAGGTTTTTTAAAGAATTTAATTGTAATCATGGTGGGAAAATAAGTATTTGTCACCAAAAACACACCAAGATTTCTTTCCTGGCGCTCTCAGACCTGTAAAAGCTCTTCTGTCCTCCACTCGTTACCTTATAATGGCACCTGTTTGACCTCATTATCGGTATGAAAGACCAAACCCGTCCACAGCCTCAAAACAGTCAGACTCCAAACGTCGACCATGGCCAAGAACCAAAGAGCTGTCGAAGGACACCAGGAAGAAAAGTTTTAGACCTGCACCAGGCTGGGAAGAGTGATCTACCAATAGGCAAGCAGCAGGTTGGTGGTGAATAAACAACTGTGGGAGCAATTGTAAGAAATGGAAGACTACAAGACCATTGATAATCTCCCTCGATCTGGGGGCCAAAATGATCATGAGAACGGTGAGCAAAAATCCCAGAACTACATGGAGGGACCTGATGAATGACCTGCAGAGAGCTGGGACCAAAGTAACAAAGGCTACCATCAGTAACACACTACGCCGAGAGGGACTCAGATCCTGCAGTGCCAGGCGTGTCCCCCTGCTTAAGCCAGTACATGTCCAGACCCATCTAAAGTTTGCCAGAGAACATATGGATGATCCAGAAGAGGATTGGGAGAATATCATGTGGTCAGATGAAACCAAAATAAACCTTTTTGGTAAAAACTCAACCCGTCGTGTTTGGAGGAAGAAGAATGCCGAGTTGCATTCCAAGAACACCATATCTACTGTGAAGCATGGGGAGGAAATAGCGAAAAAAAAAAGGCTCAGAAACCACGGGGCACTTCAGCGCGATCGTCAATGGAGAACGCAAGGACAACCAAAACTCCAGCAAGAGAGGTGAAAGTGACGCAAGCGCTGGAGATCTGAAGGACTGAAGCATATTTTAAAAAATTATTTCAAATGGTATTAAAACTAGTCTAGTAATAAACAGAAACAATATACATTATATATCACTTTTGGGGTTTGGAGTTGTTAGAGCAGGCTGAAGTTCCTACATCATTCCAACAGCTAACAGCTGCACTCACCCTGAACGTTGAGCACTCGCTCCACGCTGACCTCGGGCATGCGCTTCTTGCGGAGTTCAGCACGGATGCGGAACACCTGGTCTGCATAAGGCGACACCACACCGATGCTGCCCTCGTCCAGCTTCCCCCAGGCCACCGGCCACTTCTTCCTCATTTCCTCCACACGCTCCACGATCTCAAAGACCTGCACAAGACACATGCTTGCTGGAGACATCCGTGTATGGGTTTTTCATAGTTTTAAAATCGGAACCTGTATTACTGAATGACCATGTGTAGAACATTTTTCCACTGCACAAAGGGAACGTACCTCGTTCCCGGGAATGGATAACCAATATTTACGGTATATGTTTTCACTCCCTCACCATTGTGTGAGGCAATGTACATTTACCGACAGATCACCATGATGACTTTGATTGCTTGTTTACGAAAAAACAATTGCTTTGGTTGGAGCCAAAATATTTACTTCCAGTTACTGAGGTTATGGTTAGGGTGCAATATTAAATAGCTACAGTACTAATTATACCATTTTCTTTCAATCGTAGCCCCACAAACGCGGCTAGCAGAACCAAACGCTTGCCAGGTCTTCATATTCTAAATCAACTTTGGGCTTATTTTTCTATAAAGCCCCTTACAAATATTGGTAGTTATGGGCTGCAGGTTCTGGGAGCTTGTTTCTAAAGTGTGGTTACTTATTTGGGCTTGCTCCCTGATCCTGTCTCTCCAATATTCCTGCAAGTTAGCTCTGTCCAATCTCTAAAGTTCAAAGCAAAATCTACATTATTATTTTATTAACTGATCAAGTTTGAGCCAATTCACTTCTTTTGTGCTCGTTTCCATAGACCAGGAGCGGATTCATGAAAGCTTTTTTGCGATGGTTCTTAAGACAAACACTCAGAAGTTCATAAGAACTGTCTTAAATGCAATTCTCAAAAAAACACATTTATTTTTCCTAATTCCGGTTTGACCCCGTTCCTGCTTCATGCAGTGGAAAAACGCACCGGGACCTCACACTCTGGCTCTACCTCTGCGTTGTTGTAGTAGGCCGTGCTGTTCTTCTCCTGCACGTCCTCGCCGCGAGCCGTGAAGAAGGTCAGAGGGTAGAAATCCTTATGCGGGGGCTGCTTGCCGCTGGCCATCAGCTTGCCCTCGTAGAACAGATCGGACGTGTAGCTGCGGCCAGGAGGAAACTACAGAGTCAGCACCACTTCATAAAGGTCAGCATAACAAGCTCCGAAACTCCTCCGCCATTCAAAACACAGTCGCTTAACTACGCAGGACGCGCCCGGTACTGGCTGCTGACCTTTATCGGGTCTGTCAAAGGCAATACGGCGCTCCGTGAGCACTAGGAAAGTGATTCCTGTTCAGCAGGGATCCATCACATTTCATGTACAACTACGCGACACGGCGTTTGATGGTGGAACAGATGCTATCGGACTACAGACGGCACTCAAGGTATCTGAACGAACATGCAGGACATTAAATCTCCCTCCAGTTTGTCACACGAGACGCGCCAGAAACCCAAACCACGTGTTCAGAGGGCTACCTGTGCAAGTCGGAGCATGGGTCAGTGCCGGACATCAGAGCTCGAGAGCGAACAAGACATTTCAGAACCCCATTTTTGATCGTCGCGTACATTTTTCCCCTCGGCAGCACGCCGTGTCCTCTTTGCACGTCTATCTCCTCAGAAAGAGGGATGTGAAAAAGTTCACACCTACTTGATGATTGCCTCATGGGAGCGGTAGTTTTCACACAGCAGGATCCTGCAGGGGTACTCGGCTGGGTAGTGTTCATACAGCCGGTCCAGCAGCGACACGTGCAGGTTCCTCTCTCGAGCAAACTCGCTGTAGACGAACGGACTCAGCTGCACAGAACAGGGGCAGGATATAAAGAGCAATTACATCGCAGTAACCGCAGCGTTAGGAAAACCAATGCCTGCAAGGTCGTGCAACTACCAAGCCATCGGGGACTCCAGGGTTCAACAGCAGGCAGTCACACCAGAGGGGCTTTTTCATTTTCATCGTTCTTAGAACTGCTGGAGAAAGCAGACCCTATCGCATGTTTGCGCTGCAGGAACTGGGGACGACTCTAGTTCTTAGAACCCAGTGTATAAGGACTCTTTACTTCACTTTCAAGTCTTTCCTCAGCGCATATGAACCCTGAGTGATCCAAGTATGTAAGTACGGCAATTAATCAAGAATCTCTGTGAGCTTTAGCATACATTCTCTAATCAGCCTGTTCCCCCTTACGAAAAAATGGTTTCTTAGAGGCTAACATTCCAAAATTCTTCGAACTGGACAAGGGTCACCTTGGCATCCTGATGAAGCTGCCAGGTGCTGCTATTGCTTAACTAAGGGGAGGTCACTCTAAACACTTGCACCTGTAGCTGTTCTGTTATTAGTTTTTCAGTTTCATTAATAGTGCATACAAATTTCCTGGTTATTCTAATAAAGAGAAATAACTATATATGGTCATCATGCCTTTGCTAAAACAAGAGTACATCTAATCTAACGCTGGCCTAAGAGTTTGCACAGTACTCTATTCTAGAGCAGCATTTCCCAACCTTTTTGAGCCATGGAAACCCTGGGTCTGTTTAGCTGTTTATCTGATATCTTACTGCCCTCTAGTGGAAGAGAATGTAATTGTTCTGCCTGTCACTACACGCCGCTCGCTTAGAGTACAGTTGAAATTGGATTTCTCTGTGGTTGGGAAACACTGCTCTAGCGCATATGTGCTTATTTAATTTGGAATAACAAAGACTAAGTACAAAGACTTGTTCTCCAGAGTAGAAATCAGTTTGGGACGGTGAACTTTTAGGAAAGTTTCGCTTTGCGCATCCGGACATGTTGGGGAAAAATGAGCATGTATTCACTCATCCAGAGCGACTTAGTCTTACAATCTAAGCATTTTAAGGGATTTGCTCAGGACCCAGGAGTGGCAGCTTGGCAGAGTTGGGATTTGGACCCTGGAACTTTTGGTCCATGGCCCAGAACTTTAACCACTAGGCCACCACAGTCCCGACAGCACATGGATCCCATGCTGGGATCCTCAGGAGTGATGTGTTCATCTTATACCTGCATGTGGTCTCCAGCCAGGACAACACGTGTGCTCTTGGTAGCCAGTGCCAACGGCATAATGGTCTCACACTCCATGGCCTGGGCGGCCTCATCTAACAGGATGTGCGTGAAGAGCCCTTTAAACACACACAATGAAATATTTATTAGAGGTGGCTTCACAGGAGTAGATTTTAATAATACATGACGTCCTCAAACATTCAAGTGTATGATAAGTTCTCGGAACTGCCTTTTATAATAAAATTGTTAACAAATAACTTTCCACATTATAACCAATCCAAGGAACGGCACTGGCAAGACTCAGACCCTGGTATCCACGGTAGGGCTAAATATTGGTCCTATCAGTCACATGTCTATCAAAGGCTATTAAGTGAAGATGTAGGAGTAAGTTGGCAGTAAGCAGAGTTAATTTCGTTGACGAATGATTTGTCATAGTTTGTCAACGACCCTTTTTTCTTAAATTAAAATGAATGAAAAACGAAAACTGGGACGAAATGAATTGACACTGTGAACAAATAAAAACGACACAAAGATGTTTGGCAGAGACGACATCCAATCAGATCTGATTTAGTTTTGTGGAAAGGCGGGACAAGTTGGGTAGCGATCCAATCAGAATTGCGCAAGACACAGTTGGTTCCTATACACAGTGTTCTAAGATCTATAATCCTCCCCAGTTCCTGTGGTGTGAACACATGAGAAAGGGGGCCCAGTTCTACAAATTCTATAATAAAAAAAAAAAATCTCACTCCTGACTCGGTTTCGGAACAGACAAAACCCTTACAGAACATAATCCACTGTTCTAATGAGTGTGCTAGGACACAGGAGTTGCTGTATCAAAACATTCCATTGTGCAGCTCTTTCTTGGCTAATACAGCCTTGGCTGAGGGTCGGCAATCACCCAAGCGAAGGCGTTCCTCTTAAACCTGAACCAGCGTCTCAAATCAGCTCAATTTGCCAGCGAGGAAGAAAAATAAATAAATAAAATGTGCGCGACGGCTCAGCACTCGCCAAACAGAAGTGCTCGTGGGCGGCACGGGGCTAAGCTGGATCAGGCCTGTCTAAGGAAGTGTGAATCTGAAGAACATTCAAAATAATTAAGGGTAATGATCAGAACATAATTTAAAACGCTGTTGGTTTCATTTGCTCTCCTGGGCCGGTCAGTGAGAACGTGATGAAGTTCGAGCAGCAGCAGCTTAAGGGCGAAAATGTCAGCCATGTGGAATGGTTTCATGCTGGCCAAAGGCATCATGTTCTGTGATTAATGGGAGGTATCAAATAATAACAAACCCATAAAGCCGCAGATAAAATGGTTTTCAGCTCAAAATCTGCATCACTAGGTTGAGAAGTCAAGTAGAAAGGTGGATTGCTAACAAATCCTGTGAATGCTGAGTGATTATGTTATAACTTGTTTTCCTAAACTTAACTCCCGTTCCCTAACAGCTCCACTGATACCGAGCAGAAAATGAAAGCTGAAAATCACTCAAAGGAGCTGCACAATAAGGTCTTAAGTCATGTTGCTCCAGCAGCTCGGACTGCAAAACCAGAGGATAGCGAAGGAGGGGGGAAAAAAAATAAAAAGCAGAAGAGCAGACAGTGGAAGCTAATGATGCTCAGCGTGTTAGACAGGCAAGCCCGGTCTCTTAGCAACAGATGATCCCGCAAGCAGACACATACAAGGCATGAATTAGCCTCTCTTAATAAACTGTTACAGACCCGCCACTTTTGCCAGGAACAGTTTTTTTATACTGTCTCATTGTAGCCCGAGGAGGAATTCCGGCATCTGCCTCGTGGGGATATCTCAAAAACATGTCTGCAATGACACCATAATACAAACTAGCTGCAGCAGGTTGTGTTCGGCTCCAGCAAACAGGAGAATGAAAGTGAACAAGAGGGCGAGCGAGAGAGAACCGACGCTGAGCATGACTGAGAGAGGAATCAGGCAGCGTGCATATGAATCACGTTCATCCTCTACATTCAGATCCGAAATATTCAGTTGCCAAGGAGAAACCTGGAGAGTGTGACAGCACAAGTGGGAATTAATCTGAGCTATGAGTGTGTGAGTGTGTAGGCACTCACCAGGTTCCAGGTCAAGCTGACACAGGTACTGGGAGGTACTGAGCGTCACTACCACAGCCCGGTGGCGCTCGACGTCCTGCCGGGTCGGCATCTGGAAGGTGAGGTAAGAGCCGGCGATCAGGCAATACTGCTGCACCACCGGGTGCACCGTCTTCACCCAGCGGTTCCTGAAGTAAACCCTAAAAACACACAATAAAGCATCTTGATGTCCTGTGATTTTTTCTTTCTGAAGTGTAAATAACGCAAAACAATGCAAAATTTGCTCGAATAAGACAAACTCTTTAGGACCATGTAATTAAAAGAAATTACTGGAAACAGAAGGTTAAACTTGTAAATCACATGCTCTACTGTAGCGACACTAGATCTTAAAGGAGAGAGAGAAAACTTGACCTTTATTTCCTTTTTTATTTGAATTCATAATACAGTGGTACCTCGGAACTCGTCCCATTTCGACTAGACAGATTTGTCTCAGTTCTTGTCGTTTGTTTGGTTCTTGGCGCACTTGCTTAAACTTGTATGAGTCGAGCCGAAATTCGATTCACGATTCGGTAGGCACTGATTCAGGTTCAGAATTAGCCCTCAGAATATCTCTGCTTAATTTCCAACATTTTTCCATCTGCAGTACTGCATTCTTAGGTCTTAAGTCTCCATGGATCCTACAAAGGTTAGTTCATAAGAGTCAACCGAAAGCAAAACAGGAATCAAATGCTCCAGAACACAGGCTGCAGTTACTCGATGTCAGCAGCTACGCTAGGGCCCAGAGTTCATCAATAGAGTAAGTGTTTTGCTTTTAATTTTCACTTTCAATCCATTACCCACTAAACTACATGAGTAAATTGCATTGTATCACATTTTAACACTTTCTTATAAAATAGGCTTTGCGTTAATGACTTTGGCCAACAGTGTGGACTTTCTGGGGGTCTAGAACGAATTCAATTTACATTATTCTTTACAATGACTCGGCATTTTCGGTTCTCGACAAGCCCTCTGGAACAAACTAACATCGAGACCGAGGTACCACTGTAACGACGTGGACTGCGGAGCTGAGGGTGTCTATATTCTGTCTCTTGGCGCAGGTTGTTCCCTCATTTTTAACTTCAGTCATGCGTTTTTATCTTTCCTGGTCCGATAACGTCAGCTCACACATCGTTAAAACAACACTTAAGACATTATCGTAGACAGCGCATATCGCACGCCTATAGTAACGAGCGGAATCTCAAGAGCCCTCTTTCCAGTTCACTTCCAATGTCAACAGGTTCACTTTATCAGCTCGGCTTTGGTTCATTTGGTTGAAAGTCCTAAAAGTGACCCGGTTTAACAGGCTGTACCTGAGAGGTCTTGCGTGTGAATTGCCTGCCTCTACGTATGGATGAAGGTAGTCCTTTATGTACAGATCCGCTGCGCTGTTGGAATGGGTGCAGATCAGGACCCTGGGGAGAAAACCAAAAGCAAAGTTTACCAGACATAATTAACCTTCCCGTTATGAATTCCCATCCATGTGTGATAATGAGGCAAATACGCACCGGGTATCAGGCTGTTTCAGGATGTGCTTCACGGCCTGGGCCAACGTGAAGGTCTTGCCTGTACCGTAGGGTCCGATGATGAGTACGGGAGGGAGGTTGATCGAGAGGGGGGTGGTGATGGCCAAAATGGCCTCCTTCTGCTTGGCGTTTAATCGCGGGTCCAGCTGTTCATCCCACTGCCTGCACAAAGTCATATTGATACAAAGACAGAATGTGGGCAAGGACTACAGACATGGTGCTGGTACAGCAATTAAGGTAATGGATTATTAACCAGGAGGTTTAGGGGGTCAAATCCCAGCACTGCCATTGCTGGACCCTTGACCAAGGACCTGAACCTATTTTCTATCAAAGACTCTCTGGATAAAGACTTCTATACCATAGGCTTCCTTTAAACGTTACTTAATGCAGGACACACAGGTGTATAGTGCACTAGCAGAATGTACCTGTTGGGGCTCCAGGGGATGATGGGAGTCAGGCTGATGTCAGGGAAGAGGATGCCGTTGTCTCGGAGGCGATCCAACGCATAGTGCATCTCGCACAACGGAAGCCTGTTCAGCTGGAACTGTAGCTCCACCTAGCAGATTACAGAGGAATCAATAAAACTTACAAGGACAGACCTGTAACTGCTGTTCATTAGGCTCTTGGTGCAACCCAAGACAGGGTGCCAGTCCATCGCAGGGCACATACACACAGTCACTCTCCAATGGGCACCAATTAACCGAACACACGTCTTTGGAATGTGGGAGGAAACCGTAAAACCCATGGGGAGAACATGCAAATTCCACACGGGTGGGGCCCGGGGTCGGGATCGAACCTGGGATCTCGGAGCTAACCACTGCACCACCGTGCCGCCCAATATTTCAATATTCACAACACTGTACTGCGACATCTACAGGAGTGGAGATTACAGTTAAAATTCAAAAAGCGCTTTTTCTTCGGTCAATAAAAAAACCCCCAAACTGATATTTTGAGCTGAACATCGATGCAGTATAACACAAAAATAAATATCGCGATATATTGCTATATCGATGTTTTAGCACAGCCCTAAACAGATGATGGACAAAGCTTCTGGGATGCACAATTACCTGTAGATGAATGCTAATTTCTACAAGATTTCCACCATCTGCTCATCTGCTCCAAGAACCCACAAACCCCCCCCAGCAAGAATCTCAAGCGCCAAACCCCACAGGACCCTGCCAGTGCATTCAAATCCAGAAATGAAGCTTTTCAATGACAGCAGGCAGCTGTCTGGGATTCCACCGGGACTCCACGTGACAAAACGAGTTTGTACAAGTATGAATACCTGATGACGGAAGCTGCCGTAACTAATGGGATCTGTGCTGCCTTTAAGGAGGAGACCGCGAGTAATTTAGACTAAAGCCTGATCTTTAGAGGCGAGCCCGTGACTAAACGGCTTTGGGACTCTGCCTTCACAATTCAATTACAGCTTTAAGTGATGGCAGCCGCTTTAAGAGCTCCCTGATTTAAAAACAAACGTCAGGATACACAAGGAGTTTGAGCTCAGATTTGTTTGGCAGTAATTGTGAATCATTCAGGGGTGCGACTCTTGGCTTCCTTGTTAGTCCAGCACCAGGGTGATCCTGGTTCGAGGTGCCTTACAGGTACAGGCTGTGTCTAAGAGAGAGAACGCTGGACAGATTTATCATTCCCCAGCACTGCAGCAGCTACTACTGGTGGCCCTACGTCACTGGCATGCCATCCAGGGAATGCCTACATCTGTGCCCTGTGTTCTCCAGGACAGGTTGGTATTTTTTCATGTACAAAAGTCTGGGCACCTTTTCAACAATACACCAATGAAAAAAGTCATCAGGTAACAATAACTATATAAACTTGACATATGAACACTTGACAAGTGTAAATAATAATTATATGTACTTATTAAACTGAATGTGTGAAAGAACATCTATGATTGCGCCCTCTGGTGTTCAAAAAATGCAACCGCATCAGATTGCATAAACAAAAGGCATGAATCTCCATGATGCATTATTTTTACATTATACCCCTAGTAATTATGACCAATAAAATGCTTAAAATTTTTAATCCTTTAATTAAATCAGCACCACTGAACACCATGTAACTCTCATCAACGCCCTGATGCTTGACTGGCAACTCGTTCAGCGTCTCACCTGCAGCTCTTTGTCGGGCAGCAGGTTGAGCTCCTCGCAGCAGTCCTTGCAGATGCGCAGGAAGATGTAATCCTTGGTCTTCTCCTCGATCAGGGCCTCGTAAACCCTCTCCCTGGTGCTGGCAGGCTGGCTCGGGCACACCCGGTCGCGGCTGACGGGTAACAGCAGCACAGAGTTGACCTTCGTCATCACCAAGCGACCTGCCAGCGTGTCCTCAGACAGAGTCTCGGTCAGTTTGAAGCGGGCAAACAGCTGCCCGTTTTGGGCGTACTTGGCGCCACCGGAGATGCCCGTCAGCATGAAGCTGGAGACGAGCTGCAGGTTGACCTTGATGTTGAACCTGGAAGACAGCATGGCTTGTAATACTGTGCTGTGCAGATACAGTGCACAGGCAAAGCCTCCGCTATGAGCAAAACAGTTTCATAGCCGTTGTGACATGGTGTCATTGAACATCAAAATATTTGTGCGCCAAGCAGTACGGTACGTTCGAAACGCCAAAACTGATCTGTGCATCAGTGATGGCTTGGCACAAATCCGTTAGAGAAGTAGCATATACTAACTGACATTTTTGGGGCAACCAGAAACACACAGATCCAATACCAGTCTGAAACACTGCATCAGAAATGATTCGCTGATGGGAATTAACACGTGTGACTGACGAGACCCAGGCCTTCCACAGGGCAACACCTGGCAGATTTTGGCTGCTGAGATTTAGACACAATGTCTTGAAGAACTATAATGGTAAGACAGGGCTGGGTGATATGGCCTATAATTAAAATTGTGATTTGTTTAGGCTATATCATGACATACTATACAGTGGGGCAAAAAAGTATTTAGTCAGCCACTGATTGTGTTCTCCTACTTAGAAAGATGAGAGAGGTCTGTAATTTTCATCATAGCTACACTTCAACTATGAGAGACAAAATGAGAAAAAAAATATCCAGGAAATCACATTGTAGGTTTTTTAAAGAATTTAATTGCAAATTATGGTGGAAAATAAGTATTTGGTCCTTGAAAATGCTTTTTACGGAGCCACTCCTTCATTGGCCAAGCAGTGTGTTTGGGATCATTGTCATGCTGGAAGACCCAGCCATGTTCCATCTTCAATGCTCTCACTGATGGAAGGAGGTTTTGGCTTAGAATCTCACAATACATGGCCCCGATCATTCTTCCCTTAACACGGATCAGTCGTCCTGTCCCCTTTACAGAAAAACAGCCCCAAGCATGATGTTTCCACCCACCCCCATGCTTCACAGTAGGTATGGTGTTCTTGGGATGCGACTCAGCATTCTCTGGGTCTTCCTTCCAGTGGATTTTGTAATTACCAAAAAGTTCTATTTTGGTTTCATCTGACCACATGATATTCTCCCAATCCTCTTCTGGTCTCCATATGCTCTCTGACAAACTTCAACAGGCTGGACATGAACTGGCTTAAGCAGGGGGGCACGCCTGGCACTCGCAGGATCTGAGTCCCTCTCGGCGTAGTGTTTTACTGATGGTAGCTTTTTTACTTTGGTCCCAGCTCTCTGCAGGTCATTCATCAGGTCCCTCCGTGTAGTTGCTGGGATTTTTTTGCTCACCGTTTCTCATGATCATTTTGACCCCACGGGATGAGATCTTGTGTGGAGCCCCAGATCGAGGGAGAATTATCAATGGTCTTGTATGTCTTCCATTTTCTGACAGTTGCTCCCACAGTTGATTTATTCACAGCACCCTGCTTGCCTATTGTAGACTCACTCCTCCCAGCCTGGTGCAGGTCTACAATTTCCTCCCTGGTGTCCTTCTACAGCTCTTTGGTCTTGGCCATGGTTGAGTTTGGAGTCTGACTGTTTGAGGGCTGTGGACAGGTGTCTTTTATACAGATAACGAGGTCAAACAGGTGCCATTAATACAGGTAACGAGTGGAGGACAGAAGAGCTTCTTAAAGAAGTAGTTACGAGCCAGAAATCTTGCTTGTTTTTTGTGGGTGACCAATACTTATTTTCCACCATGGAGTTACATTAATTTTTTTTAAATCCTACAATGTGATTTCCCTGGATTTTTTTTTCCTCATTTTGTCTCTCTGATGAATGAAAAGTTTCAGACAAGACCTCTCATCTTTCTAAGTAGGCGCACTTGTGAGACTACATCCTTTACAGGTAAAGCTGGTGACATCTAGTGGTTAGTAGTAAAATCAAGCATGCTTTCAATTTCAGCGACTTGTATACAGAGAATGTATCATTTAGACCGGCCACGGTGCTTAAAAAAAAACCACTAATGTTTACTTGCAGTCTAACTCTATTAAAAACCTTTTTGAGAAATGCTTTTAAAACACGTTGGATGGGGAATATAAGCTATATTTAAAAGCTGAATCACGCAACAGTTCCTCCTTACATCCTTCTCATTGTCTGTGAGGACTATGGTGGGCCCTAGTGGTTAAGGTACTGGACTATGGACCAGAAGTTGAAGGTTCTGCCACTGTTGGGTCCTTGAGCAAGGCCCTTAACCACAACTGCTTGGATTGTAAGACTGTACCAATTGTAAGTTAGTGCTAAATGCTGTAAATGTAAACGTACTTTGTGTAATTAAGACATTTGGATTTTGAAACATCATCATTTAGGAGCATCTTTCATCTTTGTTTTCTCCCTGACCCTGACTGAATGTGTTTTTTCCTCATCTCTTTGCTTAGTCACTTACTAGTCCCAGTTTATGAGCTGCAATTTGTAATGCGGTGCAGCTTCTCTGCACTTTCTCCACTATTTTCGCATCTCTATTGCTAGGGATTGAATATCTTAACAGTTTAAGATCACTAGGACCATTTTTCCAAAGAAGCGTGAAAGCTGAACCGTCGTACTCACTTGCTGACTTCCTTGTACTGGGCGATCTCCTCAATGTACAGCAGGTCGTGCAGGCGGGACTGATAGTTGTCCCGTGTGAGCGTCTTATCCAGCACCGACTGGGTAAAGAGCTGGTCGGCCGACAGAGGGATCTGATAGCGGCTCAGCAGACTGCGCTCCAGCTCCATGTTCTCGTTGGGAACGAACTCCACGATGGTCTTGCAGGACGAGTCCCAGCGCTTGGCGGTCAACAGGAGCTGCTGCCGTGCCTGCAACAAGTGCTCCAGGTCTGCAGGGGGGAGCGAGATGACCGTCACACAGCGTTCGCCTCAGCTAAAGTTTAAAACCAAGAAAACGAGCGTTCTTGCCTTCAATGGACGCCGCGTCTACCATCACCCTCTGCATCAGCACGGGTTCCGAGCCGAAGTCGAAGACCACTGTTTGACGGAAAGTCCCGAAGATCTCGGTCCTGAAGGCCACCTCCACTATGTAGAGGCAATGATCCATGCCGTTCTGTACCAGACCCGCCCCACTCCACTCCTGACAGCCCCCCTCACACACCTGCTGAGGCACCTGGGTGGAGGCATCACCCGCTGATACAGCAGTGACGGAGAAGTGGGGACGGTTGGCGTCATAGAGCAGGGCGATTCGGTGCAATATGCGAGCAGGCTGTAGGGAAAACATAAATGGCTACTCATAACAGACACAAGTGTGTATTGGAAAGACTGTGACATTGTTATTGGCTTCTTTCACATTATTATTCTATTCTACATTACAGAAATGTGTTTGCAAATGAATTTTGCAAAGCAACAAGCAAAATAATCATGATAATTAAACAAAATGCTTAAAATGCCCTAAAGCTCGGCTCAATCATCCCACAGAGCAAGGTCAGCGGCAACCCCATACCACCACTGGGCATCAAACCAATGAAACAAACTGTGATGCGTCTGTTTTATCATATGCATAACGCTACTGAGCTTGTCAGGATGTTAAGTATTTTTTTAGAGGTGGATTGTGTAGATGTTAGAAATCCAGAGAACACCACATCTAAAAAAGTTAATGTTTTAACCAGTACCAGTGTGAAACTACATGAAAAACCATTTCCTACCTTGCAATAGAGTGAGAACGTCCATATATGGGATGACTTCTTGGAGCTGACAGTGACTGAAAGGTCTGAACTATGTTCTACTGTAACTCCATCCATGCAGTCATTAAGCTACAAATACATCGAGAAAAACACCATTAGGAACATATTAAAGAGCGACTTACAACTGGTAGTCTTACAATCCAAGCTGTGGGTTAAGGGTCCTGTTCAAGGACCAAACAGTGGCAGCTTGGCAAATCAGGGATTTGAACCCTGGACCTTAAACACTACGCTACTACAGTCCCACTCCCAATGTTACCAACACTGCTCCCATGGATCATGACCCGTGCCGAACACGTACCACTTTCTCAGGGCTAAGGGAGTTGATCCACTTCTCAATGAGAGCCTCTGTGTAATTCTCTGTGTAATGCTTTCCTTCTTGCTGCTGCTTGAGGCGGATGAGTCGAGAAGCGTAGCGTTGCTGCCACTCGGTCAGTTCCTCCTGAGAGTGGGCTGATGTGCACTGAGCGCCGTACCGACACAGGCCCTGCTCCAGAAACCTGCACGGAACCAACACATGAACTCGCTGATCTAATGCGCTATAAAACCCTATAAAGACGTTATAAGTCACAATAAACACAGACATACGACAGTTCATGTGTTCACTTTTTTGTACTCAGTACAAATGAGTAGTTACTTTGCATAGTTTAATATTATCGTGAATGTAAAAAAATCAGATGTTCTGTTGAGTTTGGGGTGCAGTGTCAAAGTCAAATGTATTTATATAGTGTTTTTGTCCCAAAGAAGCTTAACAAACATCTAGGCCCAAAGCCCTAACTGAGCAAGCTTGAGGCGACAGTGGCAAGGAAAATCTCCCTAAATTTTAATGAAGAAACCTCAAAGACTTAAAAAAGGGACTCAAACTCCTTCGATGATATGTGGAAGAACTAAAGTAATTTACCTACTTAATACATTTACAGTAATAAATAAGCAAACAATTATAAAGTATCATAATTTTATATTACATATAATACAATATAAACTGTATTTATTAAAAACATTAATAAAATGTAAAAAAAATTATACATATAAAATTATACATACACATATATATATATATATATATATATATATATACACACACACACACACACACACACTTTTAATAAATATAATTAGTGTGTGTGTGTGTGTATATATATATATATTTTTTTTTTTTTTTTAATGTAAAAATGTATTAATAAAATAAAATTAAATACACATTTTTTTTACATTAATTCATTTTTATATATATACACACACACACTTTTAAATAAATATAATTAGTGCGTATATATATATATATATATATTTTTTTTTTTTTGTTTTTATGTAAAAATGTATTAATAAAATACACTTTTTTTTTACATTAATTCATTTGTACATTTTTTAAATATATTTATATATATACATATATACACATATATATATATATATACATATATACATAGAGGAACATAATATATATATATAGATAGAGATATATCATATCTATATATATATACCACATATACATATATATATAGATATATAGAAGACATATATATATATATATATATATATTTATATATATATATATTATATAGATATATATATATATGTGGTGTATATATATATATATATATATCTATATATGTGTGTGTATCTATCTATATGATCTATATATAATATATATATATATATATCTATATAAGAGAAAGAGAGAGAGAGATAGATGGAGGGACGAGGAGAGAGGATAGATATAGATATCTATATATAGAGATGAGATATGTGTTTATCTATCTAATATATCTAGAATATATCTAGATATATCTATATAATATATATATATATCTTATAATAATATCTATATCTCTATTCATAGATATATATATATCTATAGAGATAGAGATATTAATATCTAGATATCTTATATATAGATAGATATATTCTATATATATATATAATATATATATCTATCTGTCTAGTCTATCTGTCTATCTATCTGTCTATCTATCTGTCTATCTATCTGTCTATCTATCTGTCTATCTATCTCTATCTATATATATATCATATATATTTATATCTATATATATATATATATAGATATATATATATATATAGATATATATATATATATATAGAATATATATATAATATATCGATAGATATATATACACACACACCCCAACACACACAACACACCACACACACACACACAACACAATATACACAAATAACTTCAAACTTTAACCTATAACATCATGAAGAGCATAAAATAAAGAATATAAAACTACTAAAGAGTGTAAGACAATAGTTTATAGAAAATAAAATACTGTATATAATAACACAGTGTTGACAGACACATGTAAAATAAAATGTGGTCATCAGGTCATATTGGTTAAGTCTAAGAGGAAGACTGGAAGGTCAGACGTACCTTTTGCATAGCGTATACTCCTCACTGCTAGTGACCCCTCGAGGAGGAGGCCGGAACTGCCATCCTTCATGAACGTCTGTGCAGAGATGCAGCAACACGGAGAGGAAAAAGAGGAAGCGAAACAAAAGGAGAACGTGAACTACACTGAATAAAACACACACCCACACATGCACAGCAGTCATGGGATCAGAGCTGATAACATCTCAGCGGTCAGTAAGGAAACTCACCCTCTTCACCTTCACCCGTCTGTTCCGTCACCATCTTACTGCTTGCAGCCTGTCGGACAAAGAAACGTCATGTCTGCAACGTTCTACAAAAACAGTACTACACTGTAATTATAACCCAGGTATTCCCTGTTCTAAAATCTGATTGGCTGAGCCACTTGCTTGTTGGCGATCAGGTAGTACTGGAGAAGTAGGACCTACATCGCAGAAGAATTATTTACAAGACACATCCTGTGATCGTGAAAAAGATGTTCATCGGTTTCAGAAGGGTCAGATTGTGAAAGAGTGGTTCAGGGAGCATGTTCCATCATTCTCACACATGGATTGACCACCACACAGTCCAGACCTGAACCCCATTGAGAATCTTTGAGATGTCCTGGAGAAGACAGTGGAACTAATCTCCCATCATCAATACAAGATCTTGGGGAAAATTATGCAACGCTGGACAGAAATAAATGTTGTAACATTGCAGAAGAAGTTCTGTCCAGAGTTGCATTAATTTGAGCCTTCTGAAACAGATGAACATCTTTTCCACGAACACAGGATGTCTTTCGACATGGAGAAGCTACTCACTGCATGAGTTAGGGTTAAAGAACTTGTTGCCAGCTAAACATAATCACCAATGCAGTAATTATCAGATGGGAGGCTCTGTTTTTAACTATTTGCTTAGTTAAATCCAGGTGGTGATGTTTTTTTTGGCTGGCCAGTGCATGTGTGAGTCCTGAATTTGACTTAATACTAACAACAGATTATTGGCAGGTTAGTTTTATTGTTCCGTTGTATTGTTCTTCTGCCCACAAGCCACCCCCCCCCCCCCCCCCCCCCCCCCCCCCCCCCCCCCCCCCCCCCCCCCCCCAATTAATGTGCAGATCCACGAGCAGAGGCCAGAGTTAAAGAGCAGAAGTCCATCATCCATTCCACAGCTCACTACCTTACCGTTTGGGCTCATTAGCTCACATTTCTACTCGTTCTTACTCAGTTTGTGTTTAGAGACTCTTTATTTGTGACAAGCTGTAAATGGCATTTGTAAGTGCCTGTCCTATTGCAAATAGTACTCTTGTTGGTTCCCCCAAATACCTGTACATTCTCTCTAATTTCTAACTACATAAACTGGTTCACATTCACCCAGTGAGTCTCTGCTCTGCCTGATCTTCCGTGTTGTTTGTAATACTGTCAACCAAGGCATTATTGGCTTCAGTCAAACAAAAAAAGCCTGTCTTTTCAATCACTCGAGTTGTCAGCGGTATCTCTGACGTGTCCACATATCGTTTGCACACAGATTGCTTGTGCAAATACCCTAATATTTACATTAGCCTGGCAAGACTATGGTGATGTTTGATCAACGTTCATTCCAGTAAATGTCCTGCTTCATGGAATGTTACTATTAATACACTGATTTACTTCACCAAATATTTTTCGGTCTCCATTTTATAAAAGCAATAAGTCACCGGAGGCCATGTGTTATCATGCTTTTATCACAGGTTTGAGTGTTTTCGAATAAGGTATAAGCGAGAGGCTGACCAGCACACAATCTAACAGCCTAGACAAGCTCCAGCCTGAACCACCTGAGGGAGTTAGTAAAACATGATGCATACAAGACAGCACAAAAGAAACAACATACCTCCATTTCAGACAGGAGGATCTCCAGCCTGGTCATATCCTTAGCGACGATTCCATTCTTCAACAACAAGAAGAGATTTGTTCAATATTCAATTCTTTTAAACATTTACTAGAGATGCACCAAAATTTTGGCCACGGAAAATGTTTGGGCAATACCAGGGAGCTCTATTTGTGAGAAGTAAAACTGGAACAAAGATCACAATCAGGGCTTGACATCACCCATTTCGCAGTCCTGCCTAGGACAGTTTACATTCTGGCCAAAAATAGGCTTTTTCTTTGCCTTCCCTCCCGTTTTAACACACTACCTATACAGGCTTTACTTTTACACGTTCATAAATACAAATTATTAGTAGCATAACCACATTTATTTCTCACGTGTAACCCCGAGCCTGTTTTAACCATTACAGTTGGCATATTCAAAATAAATAAACTTTGATTTGATGTAATTAGTTCCCTCTGTCAGAGAGTTTGGATCTCTTCAAAAGGGTAAAAAGTAGTTTTATATCTGGAATACAATCCTGGGAAATGAAATGGGGCCAAAACAAAAATAGCAAAAATATTAAGCTTTAAATGGTCCCAGCAACAAATCATTGGTCAGAAAAAGATTATACATTAGAGGTATTTGCTTTTTCACTGCTCGTTGCTGAAGTGAACTGGGGGAAAGCTGGAAACATGGGAATTCACTACCATAGTCTTCTCATACACAACTATAAAGTCCTGAAAATGTTCAACCTAAAACTCAAACTGTCGTCAAATCTTCCAAAAATATATTCTGTCTTGTTTTTTTTTAAAAAGATTACTTAGTTGGTAATCTGCCACAGTCCACCAGGCTCATGCTTTGGCCTGATCAGAGTCCAAATTCCAGAATTTTGGGCCTTTTGGCACAAACACAAACTAACTGAGAAACATTGACCAACTACTAATCAACAGTTTGGAGCCATTACCACTGAATGGAACAGAACTGATCTTTACAATTGTGGGTTTGACCCATGTTTTGTTTCCCAGGAGTACAAATCATATCACCCAATTTCGGAACGTTCCTAACAAAGAAATATAGCTGCATGCACTTACCAGCGGTTCTCCATACAGAGCTTTAGACAGAATGCTAAAGACCTCCTGTAGGCTTCCATCCAGCACCATGTTCTGCAGCCCAGTCCTGAAACTGTCCTCACCATTTCCCAGCTCCTCACTCAACACTACAAACACAAACCGTGACCACACACATTTAATTCACACACGATTCCTAACATTTCAGCTTAGATGCAAGTCGGAAACTGATTTAGTTTGTGTGGCAACTTCACTCACCGTGTCTACAGTCCTCATCGGCCTGGTCATACTCCTTCTGTAAAATTAAGAGCGAGAACAAGTTACAATCTGAGGAACAGCAGCTTGAGAATTACACAAATATGCTCCATGATTGTTTTGGGAGTTCTTCCTTCACACACTGCCTGGCCAAGAAAAGGCCACCACCAGGATTTAACTAAGGAAATAGTTAAATAGTTGAAAAGGAGCCTCCTATAGGATAATTACCGCACTGGTGATTATGGTTCACCTGGCAACAAGTTATTTAACCCTAACTAATGCTACTCATTTGTTAAACAACCATGTCAAAAAGGTGTTTTTTTTTGTGTATTTGCCCGTGCCTTGTTGAGAACTGTCAGTTTTACCCAACTAAGTACACAGTCCAGCTTCATTGGTTCACCGGCTGTTCCGAATGATCGAACAAATTTATGATGGGGCTGAATTAAGGGGAGTTTAGTAGGCAGTAAGGGTGCTGCAAATACTTGACTGATGTTTAACCACCATCTTTAGCCCTATCTGGATTAATTTATCAGGAAGATATGTGATTTTTCATAGATCGTCTCCAACAGTAATCAAATTCGTGTCAGGGAGTTTCTAGCAGACTGAACGAACCCAGTTGTTTGGGTCACACTTAACTGACCGAAAGAGCCTGTCATTACAGAAATCTAAACGTATATATTCAGGTAATTATTCTTTCAGTGGAGGAGCGAAAAAAAACACAGACATGGCTGATCCGGATGGAAATAAAAATCAGAGTCCTGTAAAAGAGGTTCTGTCCAAATAGGGCTTTTATCAGTACTGACCCGTGATTCACCGATCATTAACAACCTAAAGAGCTGAGACGGGTATAAAAACAGATCCAAAAAAATAACAATTACCCAAAGCAGCGACTGAATGAGAGGATTCTTCCTAATTTACTCCAGTAACTCTTACTGTCCACATAAGGGAGCGTTTAGCATCTGTAACATTCCAGCTGTTGAAGGTTAGAGCACTTTCTAAAAGATGCTCATTACAAAAAGGAAAACATAACACTTCTGTTTCAAGAAAGAGAGACTTCAAACCATAAAAGCATGCACTAACAGAACACGTTTTTAGAAAAAAGTTATGTATGCTGTAAACATTACGTGCTCACCAGCTGAATCAGAGCTGCTATGCGGTAAAGTAAAGCTCGCTTCCGGAGGAGGGCCGTGTTAGGGGTGGGTGGGCACTGCCCCACGGCCAGCAGGGCCTCCGAGCTGTGGGCCACCGCCGCCTCATACTCCTGCCTCACTAACGATCCAATGGCTTCTTCACATGACTTCTGTAGCCTCCTGTCCTCCATGACTCTGGGACAGAGTATCTGTAAAGATACAAGGTGGAATCTGGTTTATGCTTCCTGCCAAAATGCTATTCAATAATCAAAAATGGTGGAGAAAATGCAGATTAACAAAGTTTCCCGCATTCAGTGTGGATGGGGCCATTCAAGAGAAGATAAACTGTTTAGTGCAGTACGACTTTCTGCTCGTAACTGGGGCTAAAAACAAAAAGATGCTGCAATCGTGTGTAGTACTCCAGCTCTGTTCACTAATTTTTGGAGTTTTTCCCCCGAAAAAGAAGAGGCTGTTAGCAATACATGTTGTTGGTAAGAGCAATATATATATATTTTTTTTTATCTATTAAAAAAGACAGAATGCAAATATTGACAGTAGATATCAGCCATAGGTCACCCTGCTCTCTAAATATTGGCATCGGCCATTAAAAAACCCATATCAGTTGGACCGCTGCTGTACAAGTTCAGTTTATTTATAACTTATAACTATAATTTATAACGGAGCACTGTCTCCAAGCAGCTTTACAAATATCTAGGCCCACAGCACTAACTGAGCAAGCCTTGGGGCGACAAGCAAACCCTCAAAAGGGATCCAACCTCCTTGGGCAGCCTAGATGTTACAGGGAGGAATTAAACCCAGTGATCTAATTAATAAACCTATTCATAGCAAAATAAATACATAATAAATAAAATAAAGACAACAGGAGTAAGTGTCGCCATTATTTAGTCCACTGCACAAAGTCACCGAGGTTCTCATGTCTTGGTGGCATGGCATGATCACCCCGAAGGAGGGTAGGAGCCATTACTGCCCTCTGATGTAGCCCTTTATTCCCTAAAACAATACACTGTGCCAACTATTTACATAGCACCTACATTGTATTCGTTAAGAAATCTAGAGAAGATTTAAAGTGGCATGGGAGGATGTGTACAGGTTATACGCAAATACCAAGATATTTAGGAACCCACTCAGACACAGGATGAACATGAAAATCCCAAAGACAGCAGCCAGGTCAGTAATCAGGCCAGGTTCTCTGGAGCTGTGACGCACCAGCGCTTACCACTGCGCTGCCCATTGATATAATCAGTGGACAATTAAATAAGACGTTCAAATTGCAAAATGACTGGAAAATTATTCCATTAAATGCAAAAAAAGTGTCAAGTGTCAAAATAGGTCACAAATCAAAAACATAGCTCACCAATAAAATACCCACTAAATATGAGTTACACATTGGCCTTGACTTTAATTGAAACTGCTTCGTGTGTTTACATTGACAGAACTTAGACGCTCTTTATCCAGAGTGACTTACGACTGATACAAACTTCCAGCCCAAGCAGCTGAAGGATAAGGGCCTGACTGATCCCACACTACAACATGTGACCCAAAGATACACAGAAATGACCAATGTTTAATGTGTCTACAAGACTTAATTCCAATACAAAAGATGTTTAGGAAGCAGACGTGAGCACAGCCTGGCTGCTGTTAGACCTGTGGCGGAAACACTCGTGGCTAGCACAGGTGATGTTTATAGTCACTTATCCACATTTTACCAAACAGGCTTAGTCGTCTGTGACACAATCTTACAATCCAAGCAATTGTGGGTTAAGGGCCTTGCTCAAGGACCCAACAGTGGCAGCTTGGCAGAGGTGGGAGTTGAACCCTCGACGTTCTGGTCCAGAGTCCAATACCTTAACCACTAGGCTACCACAGTCCCATAGATAATGCATGTCACTACATGTGATCTGTAGCACTTCACGTTCTGAACCTGATGACCTTCACAAAATGCGAATTTACACACCTCTCATTAAGTAATGATGGAGTTAAGTTCATCAAGTTATTAAATAGCACATTTTCGTAACTAATGAGTCCAGCGGGTGACTGTTTCACCTTGTAAAAGGTGATATTACTGCTTGGGTGAAATGCCGCCTGCAAATTAATGGCCTGTCATTAATTGACCGGTGTTTTCACACACAGCTATCTCTAGGGTTTACAGACAATGACCCGAAAAAGAGAAATATCCAGCGAGTGGCAGGTCTCTGGGAGACAATGCCTTGTTGATGCCAGCGCTCAGAGGAGAATGGCCAGACCAGGCAAAGGTGACTCATAACTACTTGTTACAACCAAGGTATGCAGAAGAGCATCTCCGAATGCACATGTCAATCCTCGAAGCAGATGGACTACAGCAGCAAAGGACCACATCGGGTGCCACTCCTGTCAGCTAAGAACATTTTCACAGAGGCTCACCACAATTGGACAATAGAATACTGGAAAAAGGTGTCCTGGTCTGACGAGTCTCGATTTCTGCTGGTAGGTTCAGAAGGTAACATAAACAATGTGAAAGCATGGATCCATCCTGCCATGTATCAACGGTTCAGCCTGGTGGCGGTATAATGGCATGGGGCATATTTTCTTGGTACGATTTGGGCCCATTAATAGCAACTGAGCATCATCTAAACACCACAGCCTACCTGAGTATTGGTGCTGACCATGTTCATCCCTTTATGAGCATCTTCTATGTGCCATGCCCCAATGCTCAAGTCAGCTCAAACTGGTTTTTGGAACATGGCAATGAGTTCGCTGTACTCAAATGACTATTAGAAGATATTAATTGAGCTTATCAGGTGTACCATGCTCAAGAATTTCTTCAACCAACTTGAAAAAATTGAGTATTATTGATACCACACATGAACAGTCATTACAGATCGTCTGTCCTCCACACGGTCGACGCCTACATTTCCAGTGCTCGCGATTCCAGCCTGGACTTTCTTAACTTAACGTTTGTCTCAGATTTTCTCAATCACACCCTCTGCTATTTAAACCTCTTGTCTAAGGCTGTTTGCGATTTCAAGGCATTGTTCCCAATACAAGTTTGTTTGCTTATATTTTGTGTCACAGTCTGCTCTAGTTTCAGTTTTTAGTTCCTCACGTTGACTGTTGGTTTTTTTTGTGTGTTGCTTTAATAAAGTACTTCTGTTTTTATGCTCACAGCATTTGTCTCCTCTCTCCATTGCTCAGTATGACAATCATTTTCCCTCTTGATCTGCACTGTCTTGTAGAGGACAGTGAATTTATGAAGCAGTGTTTTTAATTACTTTCTCAGTGTTATTACCATTCGACATTATTTTTCTGTGTTAGATTTTGAAAGTTGATTTTATGATTTGTTGAAAGTTGATTGGCCACTTTAACCAAATTGACCATTTCCAGAAGTGAAACCTTTGTTGCATCTCTAATGGAGAGTAAACAAAACCGAAGACAGACCTATCAGTATTTTATTGCCACTTTTAAGATTCAGGTCAAGTCTCATTTTGTGGCATACAGAACCAACTGCACAAGTCATTTTTCCCTTTCCCAAAAAATTAGGTCACAGCTGTAACCTCCAGCTGGAGAGCTGCAGCACAGCTATGCCAATCCAACCAGTCTTGCATGTTTTATAGCTGGAACCAGTAGAATAAGAAAATGAGGCACAGCGAAAAACACTGGTGTGGAATTAATGAAGTCCAAGTGTTAATTCGACACTATAAGCGTTCCTGTAGAGCTGTGAGAGTTCGCTGTGGCATAGCAAACTAAGCATCAGGCTCTGGAATGCAATTAACACATTCAAGCATAGTTCTCATCCATAGGATTTTGCCATATCAGGATATTGTGACAGTCATGAGTCACGAAAAACAAACATGACCAAGAGCACAGAGAGCAGCATCACAGGGTGATTACTTCCCAAAAAGTGAAACAACAAACAGCCCCACCCACAATACAAATCATGTCTAAGTGGAAACTACTTAAAGAATTCTTAGTGTAAAGGCACACTTAGAGGCCCAAAACAGCTTTCGGTTGCAGTACTTAAGCACCACAGGCATCCCAGTGGTACCCTCCAGATCTGGCCTCACACGTAGACACAACCGACTGCATCAGAGGGATTGTAGGCTGGGTGCTTCTGGTGCTCCAAGAATAACCCCTACCCAACACTGTGATGAATTGGCATCCTGTCCCGGAACAAAACGAGGTCAAAAGCAGTGCTTTTTCTGGTCAGGGTCATGGCACCAATCATGAAGAGCATAGTACACAAGGGTAAGCTTGCTTCACATGAAACATCAGTCTATCACAGTGCTGGGTAGGGGTTATGGTTGCTGACGATCCCTTGACCGGCTTCCCCTCACTCTGACACAGCCAATCATGCCCGTCTGTGTCGCCCAACCTGGCTGTGAGAATTTTTGCCCTACAAGCAACCTAGTTCAACTGAAATGCTTTGACCTCAACCAGAGGAAACATTAACCAATGCATAAATAGTAGAATAAAGGGGATGTAAAAATTCCACGTTTTTCCAAGACTTCATGCAAAACAGACAAGTCAGAACTGTGCACTCGACCTGCAGCTTAGAAGTTAATCTGTGCAAAAACAAAGCTGCTGTGATGACTCCATCCCCAAAACAAGGCTTAAAATCTCTGCGGGTAAGAACTCGACTACCCAAGCCCAAGAAGCAAGTAACAAAGGGACCAGTCTCCCACGTCTGTCTGCTGAAGCTAAAAAACACAAACTCCCATACAAAACTGCTAACTCAAACCTGAAGTATAAGAGCAGTTGTTACTCAGTATTGGGATCAAATGATTTGGGGTCCATACAGGGTCAAAGTGTATCATGGTAGGCCCAAAATGGAAACGCTGAATGAATACAGAGGGGATACACTCTGGATTCAGAACATCTCGCACTCAATATACCCCATATACACTAGCCCTATTCGGATTGGATCAGTTTATTAGTGGCAGTGCCAACGGCTCTGTGGTAACAGCCATCTACTTGAAAAGGCAGGTTCTGTAAGCCTGGGTCCGAATTCCATGTACATTTGCCAACACCCAATGAATTTCCGGGTTAGGTGCCAGATCCTCCTCCACGACCCAGACCAGGGATGGAATAGAATGCTCTGCATTCTTTTCTCAGAAGGGCATCTGTGAATTTTTGTATGTGGCATCGGTCTCCTCAGTGATAAAATTCTTGCATCTGGATAATGGTAGAATTCACACAAGATGAGTGGATTTCTGATGGGTTGTATTCTCTACAAACGTAGATGTTTGCTTCACACGTAACCGACTGACACAACTATATATTCTACATATTTAAATATAAAGAAATGCTGTATACATGTTGCGTTGTCCTCTTAAAGCTCTCCAAGTTGGATTTGCACAGAACAGGACCTACGGCAAG
Organism: Ancistrus triradiatus; assembly: GCA_025084515.1. NCBI lineage: Eukaryota > Metazoa > Chordata > Actinopteri > Siluriformes > Loricariidae > Ancistrus > Ancistrus triradiatus. Next base: position 148,497 of record JAJAGP010001081.1, on the reverse strand, counting down.
TAGCAGAAGTTGTTCTCCAGCACAAGCCTGTTAACACAATAGATGTGCATCCAGATCACAACAATCAAAGAACTTCTGAGTTGGGTGACAGTACCAATGGCCAAGCAGACATGTCCAATCCAGACTTACAACCGGTACAGTCTTCCAATCCAAGCAGCTGTGGGATAAGGGATTTGCTTAAAGGCACAACAGCAGCAGTTTTGGCAGTGGTAGGATTTGAACCCTGGACGTTCTGGTCCATAGTCCAGTATCTTAACCAATAGGCCACCACAGTAGCATCTGTGCAACAGAAAATGACCAGAACGCCATATAATTTTCATCACACCAAGATGCTGCTGTTGGGTCCTTGAGCAAAAACCTTAAATCACAATTGCTTGGATTGTAAAGACGCATCAGTTATAAGTCGCTCTGGACAAGGGCGTCTTCTAAATTACTTAACCTGGTTCGGAGGAGATTTAGAACACAGATGCCACACAATAGGAATTAGACTAATAAGAATGCTCATTCATGTCAGTATGAACATTTCTTCTGGTTGAATCAACATGGACACAAAAGACAGTTTGACCAAATGTTGGACATCAGCAAATTTTACATTGTAACCACATTGTAACCCATTTGGTTTCTGCACAAACTACCACCACCTCAAAAGGAAGCACCCCAAAAAGTACATCAAATGCCCATCACAACTATTAAATGCTATAAAATGTATTTAACAGTGGGTTTACAGAAAGGCGAGTAAGTAGTCTTGGCAAAAACACTGCAATTAATGAGGACTGATTGGCCAAGGCCTTGGACTGCTGACCTGAAGGTTGTCTATAAAGCTGACACTGATGGGCCTTTAAACAAAGCCCTTAATTTACAACCACTCCGCGTGATTCTGAGGTCTTCATAATGCAGTCAAACTGCAATATTTGAAGTACAAGCAATGTTAATAACTCACCTCCAAAAAATCTGAGAAATTGCATTACGGTTCAAAGCCTACTTTGAGATTAGTCACATTCAGACCGGGCCAATTTAGAATGACCAATTAACACGTCACAGTTACCTAACCACATAAGCCACTGTGCCTCTCCATGAGATGCAGCTCAACCACTTTGAGTCTACTCTTGATGTTTTCTGCATACTACGATGTTCGATACTCCAAGGTTTCAATCAGGAAAAGCCTCAAGTATCTGTGAAACCACACCTTGTTTGTTTTGTTTATTTATTTTGTTTGTTTATTGCATCAGCTTCAAAGGCTATTCCGATAGGAACAAGATTCATTCAAGACTAGTCACATTCACACCGGGCCGATTTAGAGTGACCAATTAACCTAGGAGTACCCAGAGTAAACCCACGGGAAGGACAAGCAAACTCCACACAGGCGGAGTCCAAGAGTGGAAACAAACCAGGGATGTCTGGAGCCGTGAGCCAATCATGCTGACGACCCCGAAACAATCCCTAACAGACAGTCCCGTGAATGTATACCACAGCAACGTGTGCTGAAATACTTGTTCGTGGTAATCAGCCCTAGATCACAGTGTGTGGCTGGGGTTCTAATGCAATCCCAAGCCTGGGTGACATGTCTGACTAAAAAGTGCAGTGCACACGAAGTGCAACATCTTCAGCCAGCCTAGGTTTTGCTGTGAATCCGTGCGTTTACACCATCACTGATCTTTAACCATCTTAATTAACCGATCTTACCAAAAAAGGCCAGAGAGAGTACGAAAAACACAAAGGACCTATATTTGGATCAGTTAATAATAGATGCGCCGTCTGGAGTGCGTGTCGCGTGTTCATCGTAGGTTAAGATAACCATTTAGTCTACTATAAAGCAGATGGCACGGCTAAATAAGCAGGCGGCACTTTTATTTCCCACTTCATTCACGCAGTGTAGACCTGAACAAAGTGAACAGACGTCTGCGATGTCGCCAGTAAGCCTAGGCGAAGTAGCTAGTTATTTTTCCCACCTTCATTTACACAACGTTCTAGGATTGGTCAGCGGTCCACGATCTGGCCGTGTGTTTTCGCGTCTAGCCAATCGCAGCGAGAAGGCGGGATATCATAGGCCAATCCTACAGAAGGAGGCGGGACTACGATCCGAATGCGGGTGGGAAAGAAACCGCTAGCTGAGTGCTCCTACATGGCCTTGAGCTATTGACGCCCCCGTTTTGGTGTTTACCCACAGCCTGGCACGATGTCCCTAAAAGCCACGACGTCCAGCAATACAGTGCCTCATATACAACCCGTATACGCGTTACTTCGTGCTATAACGCGTCAGGTCGCGCAAACCAGCAGGCACAGAGAGCCCGCTAACGTTACCCAACAGGCTAATGTTAGCAAGCGTTAGCATATAGCTAGTGTTGCGGATTATTGTGTTTTTGATAATTGTGCAGGTACGGGTAGCGCGCGCTTAGCTTTTATTGCACTTGAAGCTACACGCCGTCTATAAATTTGCCAACCAAGCAAAACGGGTCTGTCTTTCCAAATACCTAAAGAGCAGAGAGAAAAGGTCCTGAAGGAAGTCTGCACTTACCTAGCTTTACTTTCTACGCCATCTTGGATCCACTTGTCAGCCTGTCGCATGGCATTATGGTCAAATATTTACTGCGCGCGCCTTCTCTCAGCGGCTACAACCTAATGCGCCATTGCAACTCTCTCGAGCTGCTTACCTGCACAGGTGAATAACACGGGGTATACAACGTGGTAAACACTCGGTCACTTTATTAGGTACACCTCCTTGTCCATTCGATCAGTTCCACTTACCATATAGAAGCACTGTGTAGTTCTACGATGTCAGACCGTTCCACCTTTCTCTCACAGGCACAGCAGGGCTGCTGGAGTTTTTAAACACCTCAGTGTCACTGCTGAACTGAAAATAGACCACCTACCAAAATGTCCAGCCACTAGCATCCTGTAGGCAGCTTCCTGTCAGCAACGACGAAGGATTAGAGGATGACTAATACAAACTGTAAAGCAACAAATGAGCTACTCTGACTTTACATCTACAAAATGGAGCAATACAGTAGCTGTGTCTAATAGAGTGCACAGTGAGAGACCACAGAGCATCATTTAAAAACTCCAGCAGCACTGCTGTGTCTGAAGTACCAAGCCAAGAAGCAGTAATACAGTTTTACCAGTACTGCTTTGTCATGTAAAAACAAGCACATTTATCATATTCAAATAAAATAGATCAAGGAGTCAAAGAAGATTTTTTGGAGTCAAAAACCAGCTCTGAGAAACAAAGGTGTTTATACCCTTCCTAGTCATGACTTTGTTCCTAGTGCTCTAACTCTGGTTTCAGTCCATGTCACCTGTCCACCATTATGTATAAAAAAGGTAGTCATGTCATGAGAACAAGCAAATAGATCTAGTGGTAGTCAATGAGACACCATAGGATGCTAGCTGCAGCAGCTGTTATGCTGTCCTCTCTCTCACAGCTGGAGGGTTTTCATTTAAATGTTCAGTTAACCAGCATTATCATTTTATCACCCTTCATTCTTATCAGCTCCATCCGTCATCTTTCAGTTGACTCAGAAGACTTGAAAAAAATGTGTTTGTACACCATTAGAATTTCCCTGTATATTAGTAAAAAAGTGTATTCTAGAATCATCAAAGATCCACCACAAGCCACAAAACAACTGTCACTAGTATTACTTTCATGCAGGTTCTAAGCAGGTGTTACTGCTTATACTGTTTACCAGTACAGGGCACATGGCACAGAAACTGAGTGTTAGTAATACAGTTTACATGCACATGGCACTGTATAGGTACATATATAGTGAGGTTACAATCGAACCTACTCAAATTTTGAGCGACCAATTAACCTAATGCATGCCTTTAGAATGTAGGAGGAAACTGTGTACCCCGAGTAAACCCACACAGACACGTAGAGGACAAACTCCACACAGGCTGAGTCTGAGGTCGGGAACAAACCGCTGGATCTTTGGAGCTGTGAAACAACTGTGCTAACTGCCACTGTGCCGTCCCACATGGTATATATCATGGGTTGTATAGAACAGGGATCAACCCAATGTCATCAATACAATTTAACTGCACAGGGTATATAGAACATCCATATGGAAAATCCAGCATCACTGGATCTATATATAGATCAGTGTATATAACACAGGGACTAACTAAGTGTCACAAATACTGTTTGCCTGCACAGTGTATATAGAACAGGGTGTATAACACCTGGGCAAATACAGCATTACTGGCAGTTTAACTGCACAGTGCACACAGTTTATTTGTAGAGACTATATAGCACTTGATCCAAAACATAGGGTAAATAACAAGGGACTAACAAAGTGCTTCCAGTACTATTTACTGTATCAATAGTAAGTATCAACAATACTGTTTACCTGCAGTTTATCCAACCAGGTGTCACTGGTACTCTTTACTTGCACGCTATATGAAGCACAGGCACCTGTCCTAAAGGCGAATGTTGAATGACTTTTTGTCTTACATTCATTAATCATTAGTACTAACCGCTGTCCTGCTTCCTCTTTTGCGATAATACAGAAATGATAACAACACGTGGCTCTTTCACTGTGTTTTCCTGTCACTGTTTGTCACATTTGAGGTTTTAGGTGGTGCCTGTGTTTCATTATAGGATGTAAAGGACTCTGTTTTCTGTCCTCCCTGTTCTGCAGGACAACATTTCTCACTGGAAATTTCTGACTGAATTTTATGCTGCACGTAAATAGAAAAGTTATGAATTTTATCATTTGCAATGTGCATGATGCAATGTTAGTTCAAAAGCGATGACAAGCAGTTCTTTTGTAATGCAAGTTCCTCAAACGAGCTTAAGAGAGAGGAAGAGACAGTAAAATGTAGGCTCACATGTTAGTTTTACACTGCTGCACTTTACTGGCATAGTGGCACGTTTTGATTTTATTGACCCTTACTAATCAGGGTGGCAGGGGACCACAGCTTATCCATTACACTGACATTTACAGCAATTAGCAGGTGCCCTTACCAGAGTGAATTTCAGTTGGGACAATCCAACCGCTTGAGTCTTGGGCCTTGCTTACAACTGGCAGTGCAAGGACCTGAACCCTGGACGTTTTGGTCAACAGTCCAGTATGTTAACCACACAGGGCACAAGTATGTGTTTTATGCCCCGCCTGGGTGGAAAGCACTGTAGAAACCCAAATTCACCACAGCAGGGACTCAGGTAGAAGCCCCAGTCATTTCTAATGGCTAGATCAGGCACCACTGCCGGACAGGGTTTCATTGGCACCGGCGACCCTGTGTCAAATGGGTTACCACTGTCATCTCACAACTGGATTCAAGTCTTGTCCCGATTGCTCTCTATGTGGAGTTTGCATGTTCTCCTTAAGTGTCACAGTTTGGAGCTTTATTTATTGAAATATCTTCTGAGGGCAGTATTACACACGATTAATTCTGAGTGGCAACCAATCAAAACATGGAGGGGGTTATAAGAACTTTGAATGCACATTGCTTACATTTACATAATTTAGTAAGGTCATCCAAAAAGTTGTGGGTTAAGGGTCTTGCTCCAGGACCCAACAGTGGCAGCCTGCCAGAGGTGAGTTTTGAACCCTGGAACTTCTGGTCCATAGTCCAGTACCCGGTGGCTAAGCCACCACAGTCATTGCTTTGGAAGCAAGCAGCAACATGTGAGACTGCTGTTACAGCTGTGCTTATCTCTTTATTGAGCAGTTTTCTCACCCGTTTGAGGGATAGCTGAAATGCTTGCTTTTGAAGCAACGAGCGTTTGTCACCCGCAGTCAAAGTTATTATAACCACCCCCTTCTGTGTTCTGATTGGTCGCCTCACAGAACCAATCGTGTGTAGTACTGCCCTAAGACGATATTTCGATAAATAAAACACCAACAAACGTGACCTGCGATTGGCCTGCTCTCTCTCCAAACTTGCTGTGCAGCACAGGGCACAAGCAATGAATGAAGTAATGGATAGGTCTGTTTATTATTTTTTTTTATTTTCTACCATTTGTGCAAAGACACTGTTCTGTAAGTGAATCAATCAATCAATCAAACAGTCAATCGGGATTAACGTAAAACATACATATTCTATCCAGCCAATCTGCAGGGCAGTGCTGTTGGAACCGCAGAGTGAATGGCGCCTCCTGCTGGTTGCTACAGTACTTGCACCTTGCACCCACAGTGTTGTTGAAGGCGCTGCGCACGGATCAGTTCATCAGTCTCACGTTCACATTAGATCCTGAGCATCCTGAAGCTCTCCTGAGATCCTCTGTCTGTTGTTATTTTTTACAGTTATAGTGCAGAATTTGGTTCCGGAACACAAATTGAATGTGAAATTTTGATTTAAGGGTATCGTCAGGTCCGAAACGGGACAGGTAAGCTGTCAAGAAGATCTGCTTGAACTGAGTTTGAAAATACGAGTAAAACTGCTAGGCTTGTATTGTTAGACATTTCATTTTAATAATGTTGTGTGTAACTGAGCATGTGTGCTACCTTTTAAATCGATCTTCTTTTCTTCTGCAGGATTATCAACTCTCAAAGAATACTGAACGATCTCTAATGAAGAGGTCCGACCGTCAACACCAGCCTGAGGACTAAAGATATTCGTGATTTTTTCCCATGTTTGGACCAAAACTCTCCTTCAGATAATCTTTACCACTGAAGTCAGTCTTCAAGTGAACGCACTGAGAGAAGCAGGAGGATGTTGATGAAGGAATACAGGATATGCATGCCTCTCACTGTGGAAGAGGTAATGTCCAGTCTTGTTTTTTTATCTCAAGATAACGTGTTGTATGTCATGTCAGGCTTAATACTGGAACCAAAGTTACGATACTGGAGGCATTTTGTATGTTTTAATCTGCATGGTCTGCATTATAAGATGGTCCCTACTCATCCTAACCCACTATCTCATCAATAACTAAAGGCGTCAGGTGATTAGTTTGGAGGAAAAAAAACCTGCAGGTTGAGATCCACTTGGTGGTGCTATTGGAGTTTCCCCTAACAGATTTGATTGACAATGGGAATTCATAATATAATTGTACAATCACTAAGTTTGTCGGGAAGCTCCATTGGGCGTTGTGCTGTGAATGGAAATGGGGATGTAGGTTCCAGTGCTGTGTTGTGGAATGTTGCAATTCCACAACTCACTAAAGTGGCTTTCCTTCACATAACTGGTATGACTTCTGTTCTTCGAACGTTTTATTTTATACTGAACATGTACTGTGTGGGCAACTTCCTCCACATAGTTGGTGCTTGGTGTCACGTGATGCAAACAGATTATCTAAACTGGACTAGAGCCAGCCCTAACCTGAGATGCCCTGAAATTCAGGAACCTACCCCTGGAATCCATGGTATACTCACCGAGACTAACTGCACAGAACCCAATTATCTGAATTTTATGTACGCCAATGATAGACTTGGTGAACTGACCCGAAAAGCAACTCCATAAGTGAGTCCAGAGGCAGGATATGAACCACAGTGGTTCCCAATGAGCCTCTGTGGTTCATATCCCGCCTCTGGCAAGGAGAAGTCTGTCAGTTACAGAGTTGCGTTTCAGTTCACTGGCAACGTTAAGCCCAGCTGTCAGTTTGCTGGCCTCATTAATTCCAAGTTTTTACTGAAAAATGTTTGTGAAAATCCAAATTCGTGCTGTGAATAGTTTCTGGTCTTTCTGTGTATTCCACCTCCCATTTCACTGAGGTTGGGGATTTCAGAGCAGCGTTTTCATAGCATCACTCTGACCAAGGGGTGCCCCCACATTACAGAGTGACTCAAATACTTTTGTATCTGAACAGCTACTTTTCTCATTGTTTAATAAGCCTGTGACTTTTAGGATATTTTCAAGCAATAAGTGGTGTAGTTGTGGCAATGAGGCAACATTTAAACCTGGAATTAGCCACTGTCATCTCCACTACATCACTAACTTTTACCTTAACCCAAACCCAACCGTAACCCTTTTCATCTGTCCATTCATTAGCCAGATTAATTATTGAAGCAGAGCCCTAACTGCAACCATGAACTCACAGTTTCTTGAGGTGGCACCCAGAGAGCATGGCCCATTAAACTCTCAGCCACCTCCCAGACAAAAGATGGCTGTGGCATTATAAAGGACTGAACTCACAATCTTCTTACAGTTTCAAGTTTCCTTATTTAATTACTACATTGCTACATTAGCTTGATGTCCATTAAGTGCAGCCAAAGTCCAGTCTGGGGGCCAATTGCACAAATATACAATCATAGCATTTAGCAGATGGCCTTATCCAGAGTGACTTACAACTAATGCAATTTGTTGTAAGTCAATTGAAGCAATTGAGGATCAAGGGCATTACTCAAGGGCCCAACAGTGGCAGTTTGGCAGTGCTGGGATATTTACCCGGGGCCTTCTTGACAATAGTCCAGTACCTTAACTGCTGAGCCACTAAAGTTGTTTAATAGCTTGAAACAAGTCCCTAAGGTAAATTAATCTGTATAATTAACTGTCACATACTAAGTTGTTCCTTTCATTGCTACTGATTAGCTTCTCAATTGCACTAATTTGTTATGGATCACAGACTGACTGACTCTATCGTCAGCAAATCAGCCCAGATCGAGTAGAGGTGACTTTATTTATCAAAGGACCCCGACACAAGTTTTCGCTTGTTGCCTTTAGCCACTGAGTGTGACCAGGATTGCCCTCCCTTGAGTTCGGCAGATCCGTGTCTTTGCCATTCATTCTTATATTTTCATACCAGCTTAATTCCGGGCCCATGTGGGAGCCAGGGGTTTAGCACCAGCACAGGGTACAAGGCAGGAACAAGTACCTGGAGCAAACTCCACACACATGGAATCTGGGCCAGGGATCGAACCGGGAATCTCCGGAGCTGGTGTTTGTGCCATGTTTTCTTGAGCTATGAATGAGATTTTGTTTTTCTTAGTTCAGTAGGTCAGTGGTTGAATCAGTGAATCATTTGATCCTCTCAAGTTTTATTCAGTGAGCCAGTGTTTGAATCATTCCATCATTCATTCAGAGTTTAAATCAGTGAATCGTTGAGTCATGACCAAGATTTATTCCTCTTTCATTCAGTGCTTAAATCAGTGAATAATGTATGCAAATCCCCTCCCCCCCATGCCCAAGATTCCCTAAATCTTTATTAAGTGGGTCAGTGTTGAAATCAATTCTGTCATGGCTGAGATAAACTTCCCTGCATTCAGTCGATCAATGTGTGCCATGTTGAATTAGTGAATCATTCGGTCATAAGTGAGATTTGCTTTCCTAGCTTTTATTTGACTGATGTGTGTGCCACGTTGCCTTATACATGTGATTAATCAGTGAGTCATTTGTTGATGGCTATTGTGATCATTTGCTAGCCTAGCTAGTTCTAACCACAGTATCTTCTATCCTCCTAGTTAATAACTCTGCATCAGGCTTATCTGGGCAGAGCTGGAGAGTCCCAGCATTTTGTTGCATGCAGTAGTAGTCTGTGTTAGGCTGTGTGTAAAATACACTCACCGAAAACTTTATTAGATATACCTCCTTGTTTATACACATATTGTCAATTTTATCAGTTCCACTTGTCATATAGATGCACTTTGTAATTACAGACTGTAGTCCATCTGTGGGGATGCTGATCATTAGAGAACAGAGTAAAGGGCACCAGCAAAGTATGCAGAGAAATAGAAGGACTACAGTTTGTAATTATAGAACTACAAAGTGCATCTATATGGCAAGTGGAACTGATAAAATGGACAATGAGGGTAGAAAGAAGGAGGTGTATCTAGTAAAGTGATCGGTGAGTGGATAATGCTTCTATTAGATCAGTCAGCAACAATTATTAGCTGTTACACCGTTCAAGCTGCTTGGTGTCTGTCAGGGGCATCGTTAAATCCACTTTACTAGGACCAGGGTGTACCTGTTTTCGTACACATCGTTTCATACATCTACTAGATCACTAGTAAGTGATCTCCTACTCACTGTGGTGAGAATAACTTAATAGTGAATAAAATCCGATCAATTTAACAAGAAACAAGCAGTGAAACTTAAAATCAGTAGAGAAAATTCTAGCTCTGAGTACGTCATACGGAGACTCGGTTTTTGGCGCGGATTTTCAAAATGTCATCCGACGCAAGTCCGCCCGCGAAACGGCTGCTGAAGTGTAAATCTGAATATGAGACCGGATTCCTGTGGGTCAGTTATGTGCCTGGAAACGAATTCAGGGTGGACTGTCCGACATAAACCAGCATGCAGCGTCTGAACAGTGTCCAAGACGCTAAAGAGCAGAAGACAGGGTCTAATGAGTTTCTTTTACCTCAGAATTCCTCTGAGGCAGACATGGTATTTGTTGTGTTTGTGTAAGTATTGCCTTATGATGTGATATTCTAGCTAGATATCTGATTGAATGATACATCTTTTCTTGAATATTATTAACCAATAGACTATAGAAACCAATAGACTACAGAAATATAAATATAGAGAAAAAATGAAAACCTAATTTAGGTAGAACACCTTATCAGTTGATTGGTAGTTAACCTAATCCTGTTGATAATATCCAAGCTATTCTCAGAGATTTTGGACTGAATATTAATGTTATTTGATAGCTATATTGTACACTGCCTGGCCAAAAAAAGGATCACCACCTGGATTTAACTAAGCAAATAGTAAAATAGTTAAAATAAGAGCCTCCCATCGGGTAATTATTGCATTGGTGATTATGTTTCAGCTGGCAACAAGTTATTTAACCCTAACTGATGCAGTGAGTAGCTTCTCATTTGTTAAACAGTCATGTCGAAAGACATCCTGTGGCTGTGGAAAAGATGTTAATCAAACTGTGAAAGAGCAGTTCACGCGGCATGAAACATCATTGTCACACATGGATTGGCCACCACAGAGTCCATACCTGAACCCCATTGAGAATCTTTGGGATGTGCTGGAGAAGATTTTGCACAGTGGTCCAAATCTCCCATCGTCACTACAAGATCTTGGGGAAAAATTAATGCAACTCTGGACAGAAATAAATGTTGTGACATTGCAGAAGCTTATATTCTACTTCATAAATATAAACATGGTCAGCCATTTTCTATTCAGTAATCAAAAAAAAAAATTATAGTGGATGGTGGTGGGGCTGGGGTTGGTTTGTTTCTTTGTTTGTTTATTTAACATCACGTTCAGCATCAATGGCTAATTAACACAAGGTCTGATGCACCTTGGTGCACAAGGTTACCTCAAAACCAGTCAAACATACTCAGATTGGACCAATTTATCATAAACAATGCATGTTTTTGAACTGTGGAAGGAATCCGGAGCACCTGGAGTAAACCCAGACACTAGGAGGACATGGGGAGGGTAAACTGGAGTCTGAGGTCAGGATTGAACCGGGGATGCTGGAGGTGTGAGGCGACAACGCTAACCACTGTCTCCCCCAGTTGGGGAAGGAGGGTGGTAGTTTTGAAGGGTTTGTGGGTTATTGGCGTTTGGGTGTCTCTTATTTGGCCACACTGAAGGTGGCAACCCTAGGCACTATGTTTACCATAATTACCCAGCATCTTCCCAAAAAGCTTGAAGAGTTCATGCTTTCAGAGCATGACAGAGCCAGTTTGAGGGTAATGGAGTAATGGACATTTAAGAATATTTAAGAGAAAGTCAGTCACTCAGCAAACAAGGTAATGATAGCCCATAGCTATATGTTAGCCACTTTTAACTTATAACCTACCAAAAATACACATTCAACCACTAAAGAAAGGCAGTAATTAAATGAGCAAAATAATCAGTTAAATTAGCAAAAGGTTCATTTATGCTAGCTATTAAAATGGGCATTAATAATACAAGCAAATGAGTTACGGTATAGCCAATGTAATAGTACTGCTACTCATTTAGCATCAGTAAAGAGAGACAATACAACTGGACAAAAACAAAAATGGAAAGGAACATCAACTGGTTGCTGTTTTGGATAAATTACATCAAGTAGTCTAGAAACCCCCTGGTGTCTGCCTTAGAAGGTGTCGTAATCAGCCTAAACATCTGCAAGCTAATATATGTCTGTCTTAGTCTTTTCTGGAATTTGATAAGCAATCTTACTGAATTTTTTTGTCATTTGTTTAAATTAGTTAATTGAAATGTCTCAACATGCTGTTCAGATATTCACTTTTCATTGTTATTGCACTGTCCTGAATATAAAATGTCTATTTCAAGTTAAGATCAAGAGACCATTCCATTTGAAAAGACTTGACAATCGCACAGATCTCCTGGAGTTTTTCTCAATATGCAATCAAATGATCTGCCATTGTACAATCACAGTGGCTTTGTTCTTTCACAAGCCATCTGTTTAGCGATTCCACAGTATTAGTGGTTGGTGGAATGCAGCTAAAATGCATCACCATGGTGGAATTAAATGTGGAAGCTTTCCAGAATCTTTAAAGGAGGACAGTGTACTGTAAAGCTGTTGCCTTTTATGGCTAATATTGAGTTGCCCTTGTTCAACAATGACTTAATGAAATCAGTATACTAGCTGGAATAAAATCAAATTACCGTGAAGCTGTAAGGCAATCACAAGGCATTTACTTTTTCAAAAGAGATATGTATATGCATAGTGGAGTATATATAAAAATTCTGCATAGTAGTATTGAAACTACAGATTTCATGTCTATGCTTTGACTGGATGGCAGAGATGTTAATGAGTTGCTTCATTCATGATATATGAACATTTTTATTAGTCTCTAGTGTGCAAGACCAAGTTGAGTCTCAAGTCTTGTTGGGCATTTTAGTCTCGTTATTAGTTACTGATATTGCACTGTTCATTCAGGTATGCGCTATTTAACAACCACATTACAGTCTGTGAAATGGGTCAGTGACCAAAATGAACATTAATGGACATTACCATAGTCAAATAGTCTTTTTATCCCACTGTAATTTAAACATAAAGGTATTTTCACAAGACATCTGAGTGCAGATAATACGTAAACACATCAGAGATGCTGCTGCAAACACGAGTGATTGAAACGACTCATACTTTTGTTTGACGGAAGACAAAAAGGCATTGATAGACAGTATTATGAACAACACGGAAGACCAGCAAGATGAAACAGAGAGTCAACGCGTGAATGTGAACCAGTTTATATAGTTATAGGTTAGAGAGAATATACAGGTAGTGGGAGTACTACTTACAGTGGGACAGATGCATACACTTACTGTTGTATTTTTAGCCAAATATCTCAAATATGCAAAGTTCAGCGGTGAAGACAAACGCTCCTTCTATCTCTCTCGGAACAGTGTCTATTTTCCAGTTTCTTCTCTCCACAGAATCCCTTCCAGATAACTACATTACACAGGTAACAGTGCCCTCTAGGGGATCAGCATGGCAGCTCCAATAAGTACACAGTCTAGTGCCATTTACAGCTTGTTACAAAAGCAGATTTTTATTTCCTATTATGATTTAGTATAATTATTAAGACTTAAGCCGTTAAGTGAACAGATGTTTATCGGATGGTCGCTTAACTGTACTAAGACTGTCAGGTGCAACGCGAGGCTTTCAAAAGCAAGCCTTTCATTATAGAAAATGTGTGTAAAAATGGCTGATGTAGTTTGTATGCTAGCTATCTGGCGAAATAGCTAATCCATCTGAAATTTTAAAGGAATATAATCTGTATCTTACAACCTAATCTAACTGCCAACTTCCTCTATGCTAGCTGAGCAACTCCTTTGCTTTGAACACCACATTAACTGCAGGTGGTCAAGTTAAGTCAAGTAAAATGTATTTTTATAGTGCTTTTTACAACACAGCACTGTCTCAAAGCAGCTTTACAAATATATTCGCTCAACACTCTATTGAGCAAGCCTGAGGCTTCTCAAATGCCCAACCTCCTTGGGTAGCCTGGGTGTTAAATGTAAGAATTAAAGAATGTATGTAAAAAAAATACACTACGTCAAATTATAATAGAATAATGAACAGAGAACTGGAACTGTAACAGAGAGAGTCACCACAGGATTACAGTATGTTTGGCAGATGAGTAGGAAAGGCATTGTTCTCAACTGCAGCACTGAAACTATGGGCATCATCCTCAGGTTGATGGAGGCAGTGAGGACAGGCGGTGTTGTCCTTGCAGCAGTGAAGCCGTGGGTTACATCCTCAGGACACACAACCCAGACCAGTGTTTGTGTTTTGTTGTATCTGGCTTAGTTGTTGTGTTGTGCTGCTTTACTCCAGTCCCTCACTTCTCAACCCCGGTAACGTGTAGGTATTCAGATCAATTTAAGATAATGAATCACTGGATGGCATTAAATGAGCTTTCAACGACAACATTCGAGTCGAGTCACGAGTCAAATTAGAGTCTCGATTGCAGCTTGAGTCTCCATCTTTGCGGAAAAACCAATCTTTATGGCGATATTGAGTTCTGTGTGATTAAGCTCTAAGAGATAAACTGGCTGAATGAAGTCATTGACATTTAATAGGTGATGCGAGGTGTAATTTGTGCAGGCCAGCTTTATTTAGCATTATGTAAACAGATTAAGATAAACCTAATATTACCGTGACATGTCCATCAGAGGGAAGTATAATGGTGTAATTATAAACCAGTTATCATGTGCACGTCTGTCACATCTATCACAAAGAAGTCTAATTCCCAGTAGACCACGGAGGCCATTTGCAAACGTAATGGAGGCTTAACCCCTCTGGTAACAGCAGTGTGGTGACGGAAATAGACACAAGAGTGTTAACACAGTGTGTGATGCTGTGCACTTGTGGTGCAGGATAAATACAGAATGGAGATGCCATTTGCAGCCTGGTAAATTCTTGAACTAACTTTGCTTTAACGTGTGTTTGAAATGCTATTGTTATTCTTAACTCTCAGAAGTGATCACCTCATCAGGTTCAGTGGATTGGAAACACAGTCAACAGCCTTGAAATGAATGCTTGGGATTACACAGTCAAATTCGGGCAGTAACTCTAGCTGTCATGTCGTGTTCACTGGGCAGTACTGACAATAAACAAGCTGATGGACTTTCTCCATGGACTATCTGTTAATGACTGTTATATCGGTATCTTATGAAAAACTAAAATGAATAGTTTGATAGCTAATTTTATTTGTGCAAGTGTCTGGAGTTAGACATTGTATCCACATTGTTTTAAACACGTTCTTCTGCCAGGGTTTTAATCAAGTGTTAGTGTTATGGCATCGTAATTATTTTTCTCTTTTATTGACCTTTGAGCCTCTTCCACCATTGTAAATCAATATGGGTGCTTTGCCATATGTCCATTTGACAGAGTGCTTTCCCCTCTTGGTACTGCACTCTTCAGGTCTCGCCACTCACTTTCTCACTGTAATTGAGCCCACTATGACATAGCCATTCGTTTATGTGAGGGGTCAGCAACACAAGGCTCACCCTGGATTTTTCTGATGGTGTGTATCAAGGTAGCTAAGATGACTTATCATGAATGCCTGCACAATTTATTCTTTGTCACCTCTTTGTCAACAGCATTGTGAATTTGAACACAACACACATTAATAAAATATTTGTTTTGAGTGTGAAATGTTCTCTCTTTTTTTACATAGGAATTCATTTTTGCCACAGAACAATCGGTTAAGATACCTAATTGGGCAGTAACATAAAAGTGATACACTATATAATTTATAGTATGTAAACAACAGGGAGGCTCAGATTTGGGATCCACTTCTCCCAACTGAGCCACCTTGGGTCATATCCCGTCTGGGCAAGGTGTGGTTTGTCAGCCATGTTGCAAGTCTGAGTTGCATTGGGTGGGTTTGAACCAGCCTTCACTGTGTGTGATCCTGCTGAGGGTTCTCACTGTTGGGTCACGGATTGCCACCGGAGACTTGCCACCAGGCCCTGTTCTAGTACTATCTGGCTGTTTGTGTTCATAGGTACCGACTCCCTGTCAGTCACTCCTGGATTCAGATTGAGACTGGGTCCATCTGTTTGATGGCTGACTCCATATCATTGGTTTGAGTTCTGGTACAGTCTTTCTCATTTATGTCTGTGTTCTACCTCGGCAGGTGTTTCAACCTTTGGAGTTTCAGAGCTCCTCTGGGTCTAGGGGTCTAGCGGCTAGCTCCTACCACCGAGCCACTGGAGCGGCATATATATAAACAGTACAGTGCAAAGGTGTTAGGCAGATGTGGAAAAAATGAAAAGAGAAATCTAAATCATTTGGCGTGACCACTCTTTGCCTTCAAAACAGTGCCAGTTATTCTAGGTACACTCGCCAGGGAAGTCAGGGATTTTGTAGGATTATAGTCAGGTGTATGATTAACCAGTTATATGAAACAGGTGATAATGATCAGCATTTTCAAATGTAGATTGAAGGGCAGTCATTAACTGAAACAGAAATAGCTGTCTAGGAGGCTTAATACTGGTTGAAGAACAGCCAAACTCTGCTACAAAGGTGAGGTTGTGGAAGACAGTTTCATGCCACAGGTCATACACCATGGCAAGATTGACCACAGCAAGAAGACACTAGGTAGTTATACTGCATCAGCAAGGTCTCTAAAGTTGTAACAATCGAAATGTTGTAGAAGGACATGAAGCGAGCAGTTAATGTGAGGAAACCCACCAACAACCCAGAGTTGAAGCTGTTCTGTACGGAGGAATGGGATAAAATTCCTCCAAGCCGGTGTGCAGGACTGATCAACAGTTACAGGAAACGTTTAGCTGCAGTTATTGCTGCACAGAGGGGTCACACCAGATACTGAAAGCAAAGGTTCACATACTTTTGCCACTCACTAATATGTAATATTGGATCATCTTCCTCAGTAAATAAATGACCAAGTATAATATTTTTGTCTCATTTGTTTAATTTGGTTCTCTTTATCTACTTTTAGGACTTGTGTGAAAATCTGATGATGTTTTAGGTCATATTTAGGCAGAAATACAGAAAATTCTAAAGGGTTCACAAACTTTCAAGCACCACTGTACTTATCCATCATTCAGTACCATCAGGGAGGTGTCTGATTGGCTCCAAATGTATTCTGCAGCAGAATTTTCTTTCCACACCTGCCTGAAACATTTGCATTGTGCTGTATCCTTATGTAAATAATGTGACTACATATTAGGGACGTGTTTGTGGAGCTGCTCATGGTTGCACTGTGCTTCATCCTCAGCAACGTTTTGTAGCTAAGCCATAGAATTGAATGCAGTAAAGTCACATAGCGATTGGATTAACTCTGAGGCACACTGAAGTGCGGCACATCATCCTGATCCTCTGCCACATGAAAAGGTCAATGACGAAGCTTTTTAATGACTACATCTTCGATTCATATCTATGAGTTTGGTTGATTGCTCTGACTCCCTGCACTGACACACAGTCGGACTGAACAGCTGGAGAGTCAGGAGGAGGCGACGCTCTCTATTTATGTTTCTAATTACAGTTCCCTTTGTTGTGAGAGGATAAGCAGTTTATTTCACTTTGTAACCATGGATACACCAAAGGGTGAAGAGGGTGAATTCCTCAAACGACTATTACTGATCTGGCCAGGATGGTGTTTTGTGTGCTGTGTGATAATGGAATTCGACACAGGTTGGAGCTGTGTGATATTATCCAACGCAAAAACATAATCAACCACCTTTGGGCAAGTCACATACTTTGTTGATTTTGTAAATGTGAATAAGTTAACACAATCAGGACTAAGTGGTGAGACCTTGTGAAAACACTTGTAGATAACTCATCCGGAAAGGTGCCTAAACTTTTGCACACTACAGTCCTGCGTCGCCAGCAAATTGGTGAATATTGATTCTTCACACCTGTCCCACATTACCTTAATTACATCCATTGCTACTTCAACACGATGTCTCAAGCAGTCTGTTTGCCCTTTGCATTCAGCTCTTAGGTCCAGCATGATGTTAACCTTTTTCTGACTTTTTCTCATTCAACCAAAAAACCAAAGTGCCATTTTGGTTTCTCTACATTTTAGACATGGAATTGTAAAGCTGGTCATTATTAGTGATATGGCTTCACAAGTAAGCATCGAATTCATTTTTTCTTTCCTCATCTCTGAAGATAAATTAGGATAGGGAGTGAGAACACTAACTGGTCCAGATAACAGAGGCAAATAATCATTGAAAGATCAGGTGTATCAGTCCAAGCTGTGCATGTTTGTCAATCATCTGAATTATGGAATGACTGTTTCCTTTTCGATTTGAAAGCCACCACTAGTCAAGCTTGTGAATCTGGAGACATACAGAAAGCGTATTACCAGTGATATAGCATAGTAGGACAAGAACCTGTCCACAAAACATTCTTCCAGTAGCCTTCTGGCTTGTCCACGTGATCTTTAGCAAACTGCAGATGAGCAGCAATGTTCTTTTTGGAGAGCAGTGGCTTTCTCCTTGCAACCCTGCCATGGACACCATTGTTGTTCAGTGTTCTTCTGATGGTGGACTCATGAACATTAAACATTAGCCAATGTGAGAGAGGCCTTCAGTTGCTTGAAAGTTACTCTGGGGTCCTTTGTGACCTCTCCAACTATTACACACCTTGCTCTTGGAGTGATCTTTGTTGGTCGACCACTCCTGGGGAGAGTAACAGTGGTCTTGAATTTCCTCCATTTGTACACAATCTGTCTGACTGAGGAAAGGGTGGCAGGGTGAGGAAAATATCCAGCTTTGCTCTAGCATATTATTTGCTATCAGCATCTGTGGCCATTTTAGCGACACACAAATTTATGTGCAGCTAAATTTGCTAATCCACAGAGCTAATACAGAAGGGCTTACATTTTCCCTCATGTTAGTCCTTGTATTAGCTTCTGTGTACATTTGATCTGTTCCTCTTATCACATCTCGTCAAAAATTTGCGTGTTACGATATTCCTCCAAACATTCGTGCCAATAATCGATAGATTAGTCGACTATCAAAATAGTCATTTGTTGAAGCCCTAATATTGATATTGTGTGGTCCATGCAGCATCAAGGTGCATAGCAGGAGCAGGAAAGGGAGTCAGCAGAGCCCTGTCACAGCCAGACATCGCACATCCCCAATTTATATAGAGGAGTTTATATATAAACATGCTTCCTTGAATTACAACTCAGGCATGGTTTATCTGGACTCTAGCCTATCTGGGATATAAGCTGCAGTGCTTGGATCAGTCTGTCACTCTGATCATTGATCTAAGGAAAGTTTCCATCAGCTGCAGCTGTTCCAGTGATTGGCAGCACAACTCTTCACTCTGCATCTCCCTGCATGAAGCGTTTAACCCTAAACCATGTTTTCAGTGAGCACCCTGGCAGGATGACAGGAAAACAAGGGTGTTAAATGTAGGTGGGCCGTGTTTATGGGATGTGAGGCCAGATATATCACATCACAGCACTGCTTGAAGGGCAGCAGGAGCAGCTGGTCGGCCCCTCGTATTAATGACACTTAGCAACACTTAAGCAGACACGTCAGTTCAACTCTGTTGCTGTTTTAGCCTCTTATTATTAGTTGTAGTCCACGTGGGGTGGCAGACTGTGTTTTCACTGCTACTTAAGGACAGACTTCAGAATGGCTTGTTGAAGTTATGGGGACATTTGGGGTCATTTATAGGAAGCTATTGTTAGGTTCTCCTGTTTCACTCAACTGCATTGTTAGTCATCCATATACAGGCTAGGCTTACTGTGTTTTAAAGCCCTGTTAAGCCCCTTGGGCTGATAAATCTAATCCTCATGGACAACAATGGCAGTGTTTGGATTGAAGGGTCATCTCTTGCTGGAACTTGCCCAGTATCATCATGAAAATAGTAGAACCCCTGGTCTGCGTTGTGTGCCATGGACCTACTCCCCATTACTGGTTACTGGTGACCTGGCAAACCTAGGAGCACGCATGCACACTTCTGGAAAGTGAGTGCCAGTTGCTATCCTGATCAAGGGGAAACCTGTCTCGAATGCCCTTTGGGACCAAACAGGGAAAGGGTGCTGCCTATTGCAGGGACTGGCCAATTGGTGACATGGGCATCAGATGATTTTAATGCCTCATGCCCTGGTAACTGCAAGGGTGAACCTAGCTTCTCAGGCATCAATGAGAGCTTATTGCTTCATGGCCCACAACTCAAAAGGCAACTCAAACCTCACCTTCGCCAGAGGTGGAATGTGAACCAAAGTGGTTCAGCTAGTAGAGCACTGGTCCCAGTACTGAGCCTCCCTGGTCAGTATCCTGCAGCATAGCGAGGTCAGTCATGCTGACCAGAGAGTGTGGTCCCACTACGTCTGTAGTTGGTTTTGTATGGTGGCAGGGTGTGAGGGTTCCCTTAAGTTCACTTAAGGACATGGCAGCCTTGTTCTCTACATCTAGATCCCAACCTGGTTCATCTATTTTCTGCATCAGTGATTCCATCCAGATTAAAGTTTGTCTGTCTGTCTGCGTTGTGCTATTTAACCATGGGAGCCCAAACTTTTGCCTAAGACTATTTGTGTATTTTTAACCATTCTGCATGTATGTGGGTGAGGGGCATTGGAAAGAATCAGGTACCAAATGTCCTAAGATGAGAGGGTGCATATAAAGCAATTTGAGGCCAGATGTCAAGACCACAGACTGTTCCCTTGCCCTTGAAGGGGGCACATAAAGATGTTATTGGGGCTCACTGTTGTTCTTATTCGGCCAACTAATGAAGAGCTGCAATCAGGAATCCAGCTGAAGTTTTTCTTATTCTAATCAAATCAGAAGTGTGCAGTCCAGGGACAAATCTCAGCCCTGTAATTGCCCTTTCTACTTTCCTTTCTATAATGCAATGTGAAGAGTAGGCAGCCTCCCCCAAGGGGGAACCTTGGTGATGGAATCAGCATGTACTGAGAGTCCCTGAGCATCTGCTCTGGGTTTAATTAAGATCAGACTGATTGAGAGAGAGTCTTTCTGTACAGAAACCTAACACCTGAGAGGTAGCAGTGGGAGATGCTGACAGCTCTGGTGTGAGAAAGTGATGTTTTTAGAAATGAAATATGGCAGGAGAGATCTTCAGCGAGCAAAACGAGGTGAAGAAGGCTTCACGTACAGTGGTGTGCAACAGTCTTAGGCCACCATTTGATTAGGCATTGTTTTAGCAATAGTATAATGACCCTATATAATTATTTATCAGTCTTTTTTATTAGAAAACAAGCAGAAAATAAAGGAAATTTGTATGCAGTATAAAAAAACGAATAGATGAGAAGAAACAGCTTCTATAGGCTACAGTGGCAGAAATTTAGTGTGACCTCCCCTTACACTTAGCAGCATATGGAAGCTTCATCTGAATGCCAAGTTGGCCCTTCTACAGTCTGAAGAAGCTTGATCAGGAATGGTCTTTTTGGAAGGGGAATGGGGTGAAAAGGCTAAGATATGTGATCAAAGTGATCTATGCTAATGACGTGAAATGCAGCTGCCTAGAGCAACCACAATGTACTGAATACACAATGCATTATATGCCTGGTCAATGCAAATCATTTTCAAAGAGATTTTATCTGTATAATGCTGGAAGCAACTGGAGAATAGCATCAACTAGTGGTCAACCGATACAGTACATGTTGTTTAATGGTCAAAAACTATATTTAGAGAGCAGGGTGACCGATGGCTGATATATAAAGCCGATATCACAATTGTATTTATTTATTTTTTGAGACTGATAAAAATAATAATAATAAATGAGACGCAAAATTGCTGATCTTGAATGAACATTTAAGGTATGAATCCACTGGCTCTGTTTGCACTCTATTTTTATAAATGAAAGGTTATTATTGCACTTAACAACAACACTTATTACCAGATAACAGGATCTTCTTGTTTCTGGGGGGGAAAAAACAAAGACATGTAAATACTTGCAAAAAATAAGCAATGCTAGAGTAGAGCACATGGTAGCAGCATCTTTTTGTTTTTAGGCCCAGTCCCAGTTAAGAACAGCAAGTTGTGATGCTGGAAAAACCGTTTTCATCTCATGAATGGCTGCATCCTGGCTGAATGTTCTTTTATGTTCTGTTTGTATTTATTTACACACCAGACCCAGTTTATATGCTACAAGTTGGAAAGCAGTTTGTCTGCATTTTCTCCACTATTTTTGAATGTCAGCCTCATGAGTGAAGGTATTGACAAATGGCGATTATCTCAAAATGGCATTAATCGAACCGAACACTAGCATAAACGTCAATTGCAGTCAGTGTAAACGATTCTACTGATGGATCAACTGGGCATCAACAGTGGCAATTTCAGAATTCACAACCAAAATAGGCCATGTTCTTTGTAAGTGTAACTAATCTACTGATAACTATAAAAATTTCTCTTTACAACAACCTTTCGCCATTGAACCACGGGGCATACACATGGTTACAAACTGTCTGCAGCATTTATTGTGGAGCTACAATCTAAAAGAAAAGTGGTGGGTCAGGCCTCAGACACCCAAGCCTTCAACGTGTTGGACTTATTTGCAGTTTGTTGGATCTTGAATTATAGAATCATTCAAAATCCCTCTCACCAAGCTTCCTTGGCAGAAACACACAACTCAGAACAGGACAAAAAAAAAATCAAGTGTTAATATGCTGTCATCTCATGTTTTCTTTGGCAGCGTATGATTCACTCCTCAGTTCACTTAGATGATGATGGCCAAACTCCTACTCCACATCCATTAGAGAGGAAAGAAATAGATACTAGGTGGGCAGATATGCTGTCTTAGTCCCTAAGAACACCAAAGGCTCTTGGACATCCTTCTTTCTCCTGTCCTTCCGGTGTGGTGGGAACACAGAGCTTCCTTAATCAGAGGGACCACAGGGGTAAGGTCAAAGCCAGCCTTCATTATCACTGTTTTGTCAGCCAGGATGGACAGCACCACCCTGCAGACAAAAGCAGCAGATGTCTGAGTAGGCGAGATGCAGTCTGTGATGAAAACACCATGCTGACAACACCACCTGTGCAAGGGTTCGGATCCAGGAGGTAGCGGGATAGATGTGCTAGAACTCTGCCGTCATTATTGGGTTGTATTCTTAGATTTCTGTCACATTGCACACTTTACTTGGAAAAAATAAGCCTGGGTAGGGAACGTGGAGTCGGGCCGCTCTCTACATGAGCTTGCAGGTTTAAGCCAAGCTTGGAAAAGACAGGTATTACCAGGTTTTGGAGTCAATAGGTAATAAGTTTTGTTTTAGTTTTGACCATAATTGAAAGATTTGGAGGTAAAGATGATCATTTGGGATGACCTCATCAGTGATCCTAACTTAATAATTAATGGTTTAATATACAGTGGTGCCTTGGTTCTCGTCGTTAATTTGTTCAAGAAAGCTTGTCGAGAACCGAAAGCGATGAGAACCAAGCAAATTTTTCACATAATGTATAATGTAAATTAAATTACGGTAATCCGTTCCGGAACCCCAGAAAATCCACACTGTATAAGGCATTATATACATTAATGGAGTTGTATCGTACAGGAGCTCCCTGATTTATGATTGGGATATGTTCAACAAATGCATCATACAGTGGTGCTTGAAAGTTTGTGGACCCTTTTAGAATTTTCTATATTTCTGCTTTAATAAATATGAACCTTAAACATCCATCATATTTTTCACACAAAGTGCAAAAGTATATAAAAGAGAACCCAGTTAAACAAAATGACACACAAAAATATTATACTTGGGTCATTTATTTATTGAGGAAAATAATCCAATATTACATATTAGTGAGTGGCAAAAAAGTAATGTGAATCCCTTTGCCTTTTAGTGTTGGTGGTTCTTTTAAACAACCGAAAGTTTAAACCACAAAAAAATACAAAAAAAAAAAAAAAAAAAAAAAAAAACCACAACTTTAAACAAAAAAACACAACCCAAAAACCACAAATTCCCCCACTTTACATCCCCCCTGCTTTTGTTTTTTCCACCTCCCCCCCCTCCCCCCATTCCACCCGCCAGTTTCCCTTTTTGCCTCACCTCCGTCCCCAAAAAAACAGTCTCCAATAATAGCCCTTCTGGCATTGTTCCACGTGATCTTTTAAGCAACTGCAGATGAGCAGCAAGGTTTCGCTGTTTTTGAGAGCAGCGTGGCTTTCTCCTTGCAACCCCTGCCATGGACACACCATTTTTGTGGTTCAGTGGTTCTTTCCTTCTGATGGTGGAATCATGACATTAACATTAGCCAAATATTGAGAGAGGGCCTTCAGTTGCTTGGAAAGTTAACTCTGGGGTCCTTTGTGATCTCTCTCTCAAACTATTACAGATTACACGGCCTTGCTCTTGGAGTGATCTTTGTTCGGTTCGAACCACTCCCCTGGGAGAGTAGACAGTGGTCTTGAAATTTCCTCCGTTTGTACACAGTCCTGTCTGGACTGAATTTGTGGAATCCAAAACTCTCTTTAGAGATGGGTTTTCTTCTGATGGTGGCCAATGAACATTAACATTAGCCAATGTGAGAGAGGTTCTTCAGTTTGCGTAGAAGTTTACCCCTGGGGTCCTTTGTGACTTCACCAAACTATTATGGCGGATTATGCGCCTTGCTCTTGGAGTGATCTTTTGTTTGGTCGGACCACCTCCTGGGGGAGGGTAACAATTGTCTCGAAAATTTTCCTCCTCCGTTTGTACACAATCTGTCCGACTTATGGACTGGTGGAGTTCCCAAAACTTCTTTAGAGATGGTTTTCTAACAATCTACATTTTCCAGCCTGGATGAGCATCAACAACTCTCTTTTCCTGAGGTCCTCAGGTCCTCCTTTGTTTGTGCCATGATACACTTCCACAAACATGAGTTGTGAAGAGCAGACTTTTGATAGATCCCTTTTCTTTAAATAAAACAGGGGTGCCCACTCACACCTGACTGTCATCCCCCATTGATGAAAAACACCTTTTTTTGACTCTAATTTTCACCTTCTTTCAATAAAACTGCTATTCCCAGAGCTTCACATACTTTTGGCCACTCACTAATATGGTAATATTGGATCATTTTTCCTCAATAAATAAATGACCAAGTATAATATTTTTTGTCTAATTTGTATAACTGGGTTCTCTTTAAGTACTTTTAGATAAAGATTTATGCAGAAAGAAATATAGAAAATTATGAAGGGTTCACAAAAACTTTCAAGCATCACTGTATCCATGAAACTAAGGAGTTTAATTGAGTGTTTTGGTAAAGCGGTCTATACTGAAATCATAGCAGAGTCGTAATGATAATTAATGATAAGTAAGTTAATGTTTTTAAAACTTTTACATTAACCCACAGTTGGCCAAAATCGTTAACACAGAAAGCATATAAAGATCAGATGTTTTTTAAGTGCTGTAAATGTAAGCACTTGAAGCAAACCCGCCTGACCCTTTGACACTTCTGAGAGAAAATGTTTTGTAAAAAAAGAAAGAGACCAAACACCACTCACCCCAACCGTGAAGCCTGGTGGCAGGACCATTATGTTCTAGGTGTGCTATGTACAGAGTAGAATTTCGATTTAATTACCTTGCTCTTTCTGTTTTTCTGTCAGCAGCTGCTGACACGTTCGTCTCCTTATAGATCAAGGTTCATTCAGACCAGGTCAAACTATTTTCACTCCATTGAACTTGAGTGCCGTAATGGATTCTTGCTGGCGCATTGAATAAAACCTAGATAAGAATAACCTGCTCCACAGGGAGCCGCTTAAATAGCACAGAAGTGTTTTTAAGGCAATATTGATCACAGCTCTTGGCTGAAAAAAGACATTTGATTGAAGTGAGACTCGACTAATGAAGCCACAGATACTCTGTGAATGCTCTCAAATTGATGGTTCTCAAAAGGTAGGATTTTATTCTGGCACCTTGTTAAAAATGCCCCTTATCCAACACCAGCATTGAAATGCGTTGGTTCCACCTCATTAAGTGTAAAAAACAAGGTGTTATGGGAGAAAATGACCTGACAAGGGGACAATGTGACTGAATGATAAAAGCGATCGATACTGTAGGGGTTGCTTGGGAATTATTCATGAAAGGGGACGGGAAAACAAGTGATAGGCTTCAACAGGAGAAAAGCATGGCAGTGTATTAGTTATTTGAGAAAAACAACTGGGTACAGTCCTAAAAAAGCCTCAACATCCAGTTCAGGACAGCGTCAGTGGTGGTATGAAAAGGGCAACCGGGGATTTATGAGATGACAAGTGCCATTATTAGTGCCGTTGAACGTAGAGACCATGATTCCCTGCTGTGGGATCACGTTTCCGAGCATCATGCGCGCTTAGATGCCTTTCTATAAGTGCCATGACATTTCACTAGTCTTTACTACCGTGTGTCCTATCAGTCATGGGGTTTTCCTTAAGCTGCTCCATGTTGATGTGGAGAAAGGGCAAAGGCACCCGGTGCTGGAAATCATGGGGATATAAAGGCCAGGCTTTTATGTGCTAGCATCCAGATGACATACTGCTGTTCATGCCAGACCCTGGACATTTAAGGCAGAATCTGATTTGTCATCTCACACTTTGTTAAAACAACAATTAGGATGGTATCGTAGACGATACGCCATACACACCTACTGTGAAGCATTGTGGAGGAAGCATTTTTTGATGCTGTGGACATTAAGTCATTCAGGGAACAATGAACCCTAGAAGACTAGGGCCTACATTGGAGACAGCGCTGGCCTGGTATTGTTTTGAGTCACAGTAGACGTACTAGTAAATATTTAGATGGTTCACCAAAGTTTTACACTAGATATTGTTCTCGACATGGAAGAAATATCAGAGCGTAATACATTTCATGCATGTAGCAAATTTCTAATAAAAAGATTTCCCATTATAGCCAGTACAGTGGCACCATGGTTCTCAGCCACCTCGGAATTTGGTTCTCGACCCATTTTGACCAGAAAATTTGAAATAATTGTTTGCTCGGTACTAAACTCGGCACAACTTTGACTTGCCCCTTAAAAAGCCCTTTTGCTTGAACTGAGTTCAAACTGCGTGAAACTCTTTCAGCCGAACCTCGATTTATGATTCACGATTCAGTACCACAGTGGTTTCAGTGATTTCAGATTCACAATAGCCCCTTGCTCAGTGAAGAGCTCCTATTTTTTTCAACAGTATTATGTATTTTTTAGTGAAAATAAGTCTCCATGGGTCCTTAAAAAGGATTGTCTGGACTGCCGACTGAAAGGAAAACAGGACCTTAATGCTTCCAGAACACAGGCTGCAGTTAGCATTAGCAGCTATGCCTAGCACCCTGAGTTCACCAGTAAGAGTAAGTGTTTTTTGCTTTTACTTTTCACTTTCAATCCATTACCCCACTAATTACATTACATTTGAGATTTTTCAACACTGTATTATAAACATAAGCTTTTGTGTTAATGATTTTGCCCAAAACTGTAATTTAATGTTAAGTTCTTTTCAATGTTAACTTACTTATCGTTACTTATCTATGCTCTTATGCTCCGCTATGATACGGGTCTAGACTACCAAACACTCGTTAAAAAAACTCAACTCAGATCGTTGATACATTTTAGCTTTTTTTGATGGATTTTGTTGGAACATACCTGTATCCCCATCATAAATCAGGGAGCACCTGTACAATACAACTCCATTAATGCATATAATGCCTTATACAGTGTGGAATTTTTCTGGGGGTCTGGATTATTTCTTATTGGGGATAAATTTGCACGGTACTCAGCCTTCTGGAACAAATTTACGACGAGAACAGAGCTACCACTATATTTTTAATAGGAAAGGTCCATCAGCATCACCCACTTTTCCAAAAAAAAATCCAACATTTCTTCCCCTCTCCACATAAACTTCTTACTTGAAGTTTCTGTCATTTTTCAACAACCCACCCTTCCAATAATTACAGGTTGGGTTTGTCTCTCCTTTGACCTTCCATCTCTTTACTCTCCCTGTCTCTCTCTCTCTCTTGTTCTCTGGGGACTTTTCATCAAAGAGAGGCTCCTCATCCCTCCCTCTTCCCTTGTCTTTTCAATTTTGTACACTCCCAGAATCCAGTATCGCGCCACTTACTCTCTACAGGTTATCACCGATCCTTTTTTGTGTCCATGCTTCCAGCTTGCATTTATTGATCGTAGTAATCTCCGGAGTTCATTGCTTGGAATAAATGTCAAATAAAGGCCGTGCAGCCATATCAAGATCAAGTGGCAAGAACAGGCCTTCAACACAAAACCAAAACGTCTGCCTTGTAAGGGCTTGGAGTAGACATTGAACTTGAAAAAAAAAAAAAGAAGAGAACAGCCCATTGTAAGCCTCATCAAGAAACTGGGACTGAAGTCAAACCAATTCTGCAATGATAAATGGGGCAAATATTCTCCAATCTAACTGTCAAAGCCCAAAGCTGGTAGAGACATATCCAAACAGACTGATGGGAACTGTAATTAAAGCAACAGGTGGCATTATAAAGTTGGTTAAACTCAGTTGAGCTGATCACTATTTCCAGGCTCTCATTACTTCTTCATTACAATTTCGCATATTCCAATAGGTTTGTTTGTATTTTATCCCCCCATTTTACCCCTTTCTGTCCATCACCCACCCTCTTGCTCCATTGAGTTTCTTTTAGCTCAAGCAATTCCTTGTCGTTTGCCTCTGTCTTCCGCCACCTTTCTGTTTCTGTCCTACTTGTCTTACGCCCTCGCCGTCTCTTTTAATTTTTTCCCACGAGATTTTCAACCATATCCCTTCTTGCTTTTCTTCTTTCGTTCTGGCTCGATTTATCTCCCATTTCTTTTCAGTCCTCCTATCTCTTTCTTCATGTGAGCTGATCACTATTTTTCCACTTCTCATTACTGATTCTTACTTCTTTCCTTTACAATTTCATTTCACATATTCCATAGTTTTTGGGGGGGTTTGGGGGTCCCTTTTTAATTTTAGCCTGTAAGACCAGAAAAAAGTATCAGTTTCAAAGTTGCAAGATGAATTCCTCTAATCACTTGTATTTCCACTCAAAGATTTTCAGGATACTTGATGTCATCTGTCCATGGACATTTTTTTAAAAAAAAGTGTTTTAAATTTTAAATACAAAAAATGTATAGATACATGAGGGAAACAGCATATCAAAACATGCAAGCCACTTGACTAGACCTGGTCTACTCGCTTGAGTGATTCTACAGGCCCCACCAGACTGCAGCCAATGAATTAGTAATAATGTAACATAAAACGCTGGATATTCAAAATATTACATCACAGGGGATTGTGTAGGGCTCTTCAAAACAAAGGTCGTGTCCTAAACCAACAAATAAATCACATAAAGAGTTGACAGTTTATATTAGTGGGGGTACAATTTTGACATCGGTGCATCATTTAAGCTACTGGTTCTGTTTTGTTTGGGAAGGTCCCAGAGTTCAAGATACTGCTGAGCAAAATGCCCCTTAACCCACAAGGATTGTACATTTTAATTTTTTAAATTTTAAGATTATATCAGTTGTAGGGGGCTGTTGCTAAAAAATCGATACAGCAATATAAATCGCGATATTTATTTTTCCTGATATACTACATTGAAATTTTCTGCTCAAAAATATAGATTTTTTTTGAAGGAAGAAAAAAACAAAAAAAACACATTTTAAATGGAATGTAAACTACCAATCTCGTTCCTGTAGATGTTTGTCCCGCAGTACAGTGTTTTAGACTCAATTTTGTCTGCTGAATGATCCAGTGTCATGTTGATTGTATTAGGACGACTCAGATTGTACACCGTAACTTTTTATTTCAGCTGTTTCAAGTTCCTATTTTCAGTTTCAAACTACGTAAAATATCGCAATATATCTCTATATGGGCATAGTTATCACAATGTTTTGTGATCTAATCGTATTGTGAAGTCCTTTCCAATACCCACCCCTATTCAGTTGTTAGTCATTCTGGATAAGAAGCATCCCTGCCAAATGACACTGAATAAAATAAAACGTTAATGCTGCTTACTACCTAGAGGGGTGTAGGTAGAGGCAGGGGTTTTTCTTCTAGGGCCTACTTGTTTTACTGGGGCACGCAAAGAATTTAGAGGGGCACAGTTGTACCCCTTTGGCTCGTGAATCAGTCCTAAGATTATGTGATTAAGAGAAAAAAGATTAATTGATTTAACAATAAAGTGGGCCGTTACTCTGCCAATATGGCCATTGATGAGAAAATGAACATTTTTTATAAATTGCATTCATTTGTTTATGCTAACACAACTGCCTGGCCAAAAAAAAAGGTCACACACTAATATTTTTGTTGAATGCTTTGATTAAATGGCATTTTCATTTCGCTGTGGCATCTTTTCCCACAAAGCTTCTGCAAGGTCACAACATTTTATTTTCTGTCCAGAGAGTTGCATTCATTTTTTCTCCATCATCTTTGTATTGATTGATTGGGAGACTTGGGACCATTGCCCAAAAAAATCTTCCCCAGCACATCCCAAAGATTCTTCAATGAGCTTTTCAGGTCTGGACTCTGTGGTGGCCCAATCCTGGTGTGAAAAATGTGGCTCATGCTCCCCTGAACCACTCACTCTCACAATTTGAACCCTTCCTGAAACAAAGGAACAATCTTTTCCACAAACCACAGGGATGGCTTTTCCACATGGGTTGTTTTGTTAACAAATGAGAAGCTAATTCACACTGCAGGTCACTATTATCATCCCCAATGGGGAGGCTGTTTTTTTTTTTTAACTGTATTTAAACTATTTACTGCGTAGTTTTAAATCCAGGTTGTGTCTTTTTTTTTGGCCAAGCCAATGTTATAACTGATGCCCCTTACTAGTTTTTATGAACGTTTATTATATTTGCTTTACACTGCTCTAATATGTAACTTTTGGTAGTTTGGTAATAAGTGTTTCAGAACATATAGCTTTATGAGCTATCATTAGCCTCTCTGCAATCGTGCCTGATTTTTGTTTAAAAATATTTCCGGATGTCCATTACTCTATTGCGAAAACCCAAAAAGAAATGGGTCTCTGACTGATGCTGGAGCATTATGGGAAATTTGTAGTGCCTGCAGTGAATTTGCATTTCATGCTCTGTAGTTCTGCTCAGCAATCCAGGACTTCTTATCACCATGTTTGTAGTGAGGCCCTGCAACATTTTACTGGGGAACTTGGATAGCAGGAGTTCAGATAGCAGGGATCAGCTCTTATTAGTATATTCACAGGAGCATGAGGTGCTGCAGAGGACTTTCCTTCAGACCTGGGTTGTGGCAGATTGGGTAGTACAGTGAATTATGCATAATTTCATATTCCTGGCTCAGCTCACTGAACTGCGTGATTGAATAATGCCATGAAATATGAAAAAGCATTCAGATGAGCCTCTGCCCCTTAAACGTATTATATACCGATAGAAGTTGTGGGTCTGAAATAACGCCACACTCGGAAATGTCAATCAGCTCTGCGTTGGACCTTCGGTTTCAATACAGTTTGTTTTTCAGTCTGTGAATAAGTTGGAATTTGAGTTGTAAGACCTAGTTTTAATTTTACTCGCCTGAAGGGAATTTCGAGAATATACTTATAATGTTTTACTTTTATTGCTGCAATAATACTCATAAGGACTCTGTGTGTTCCTGGTGCTTACTGAATGGCAGTGTGGCTGGAAGCATCCGCTTTAACAGCACAAGTGGAATCAAAAAGGTCAGATTCATACAAAAGCATTGTTGTCTGACAGAGAGAGCACTCGCTCTCACAAAGATGACAGAACAAATTGTACCATGTACGTTCTTACATGCAGCGTTCTAGGCAGCTGTGTTCTGTTGAAATCGGTAGGCACATTATTATTACATTTGTACATTTCCAGATTGACTACACGTATCAGCACCTGGCTGTCAGAGTGCTTGGGGGTAATGAGATGAACTGACTGCATCTGCAGTACCTCTTCAAATGAGAAAGCACACTGACATCCAGATGGTAGAGCTTTGCACAACCCAAACAGCAGCTGTGTGCTATTTGGGTAGACCCTGAATTATAATAAGCATATTGCTCTAAAAGTGGCGGCACAGTGGCTCGGTGGGTAGCACTGTCGCCTCATAGCGTGAAGGTGCTCGGTTCAATCCCAGGGGGAGTGTGTCTGGGTCCTTTCTGTGTGGAGTCTGCATGTCCTCCCAGTGTCCATGTGGGTTTACTCTGGGTACTCCTGTTCCCTACCGCAGTCAAAAGAAATACGTGTTAGGTACTTGGCGTCTCTAGAGTGTCCCTATCATGTAATGTGTGAGTGTATGTGCCCTTCGATGGATTGGCGCCCTGTCTAGGGTGCCCTGGCTAGGCACCGGCTTTCCACCGACCCTATTAAGGATCAAGCAGATAAGAACGTGAATGAATGAATGAAGAATGATATTGCTCTAAAAGAGTTACCTGGTTGTGAAACAGAGGGCGCTAATGAGCTCTTGGAGCTTGTCAGCTTCCGAAGTTTAGACAGAGACATTCTTCTGGGACAGCACTTGAAGAAAACCTGAACTTATTTATCTGTCGGAGGCAGTAATACTCTACCTCCACAGTGTCCCAGGTTCAAAATTGGTGCTGTGCCTTCTGACCAGGTCAGGCATCACATAATTGACCATGTCTGAAGAAGGGGAGGTCAGACGGGAGCATCTGCCAGTGCTGCAACAGCAACCCCTTCCAAGCATTAAATGATGGACTGGTGGACTGTTCATGGTAGACATTCATCTGCACCCCACGAATTCCAGGATAGGCTCTAGTACTACCCAACATCCGACCACAATAACGCCACTTGTAAAGTCATTACAAGTGGTGGGACTGTGGTAGCCTAGTGGTTAAGTTATTGGACTATGGACCAGAAGGTCCAGGGTTCAAATCCCACCTCTGCCAAGCCACCATTGTTGGGTCCTTGAGCAAGATCCTTAACCCATAATTGCTTGGATTGTAACTGTATCAATTGTAAGTCGCTCTGGATAAGGGCGTCTGCTAAATGCCATAAATGTAAATGTAAATGTTTAGAACCTGAGGTAGAAAAGCAGCCCCAAACCATGATGCTTCCTCCACCATGCTTCCCAGTTGGATTAAGTTCTCGTTTTTGCTCTGAAATGCTTTTTCCCTCCATACTGTTATGCCCAGAAACCCAAACGCATCAGTCCACAGACAAGTTGTCCCACAAGCACTAAGGATCATCCAGATGGTCTTTCTAAGTTTGGGCCATGCAGGTTTTGTATTTCAGTGGGTGGCAACAGTCATTTTCTCTGTGGTGTTTTTACACTGACACCAATTTTTTCAGTGTTTTTGTTTTACCTTACACTTGGACACAGACTGAAAGCCATTGCTGTTAGCACTGGATATGTTTGCACCGCCATCATTATGTGCTCTTGGTGTAATCTTTGCACGATGCCCCCTCTGAGGGAAAATAGCAACAGTACTGAATGTTCTGCATTTATCAGCAGTTGTGTAACAGTGGTGCCCTGTTGGATCGAGTCCTTTCTGGATATTTCTGTGTTGCTCCTACCACACATCTGAGAATTGAGCCTTTGGTGACCTGCATTCGACTCAGCTCAGGTCGTTGGTGAGGTATTCGCATGGGCACGACTGGCCATGTGGGGGGTCGTTGCTCTCGACCCTGTGATGAAGATCCCTACAACCCTGGGGTTAGCATGTTGGGGAAAAAATCTCTGCCTGTGCCAGGCTTCGGCTAACGATTTTAAACTTTGATAAAGAATGGTGTTAACTAACCTCGCCTTGCATTGTTAGCATTAGTGTAATGGCCAAATGGTCTCATATTGAGGAAGCTCAGCTGATCCTACAGACAGACTGTTGTCTAGTGTTCCTGCTGGCTTAGCGGGAGATGAGACGTCTCTGTTTACAGTAGACTGCTAATCCCTCTGCAAATATGCCTCGAGCACACTTCTGATACAACCTGAATACATAGACTGACCCCGGACCAGTGACAAATTTTGAAAAATCTTTTCCAACTGGCAGCTGTCTGGTCCTGTTTCAAGAATTCTGCAGCCCTGTAGAGGACTGATGGAGCAGATTTATGTTATTGTAATGTCATTTATCTATTTGACTCTATTAGCTTTTCAAAATACATCCTTTTGGTTAAAAAACCTGTTATATATCTACTGGCTTTCAACTGTGACGTCCTGTACTTCCATCAATCATATATTTACTTGCAGGTATGCACCATTTAATGACTGCATTACGTTCTGTGAGGCACAAAGTCTTTTTATCCTACTGTAATGTAAATATAAAGTTTATATATTTTAATATTTTCACAAGAGAACTGCATGCAAACAATACGTAGATGTGTCAGAGATACCGCTGACAACACAAGTAATTTATGGAAATTCACAAATGGAATAGAAAATACATTCATGAACTCTTACGACCCTGTCTAGAGGAAAGCCGTAACACTTAAGAGGATGGTGTGATGGACCTGATTTTTTTTTAGGGAAACCAAAAATTAATTGATAGACAGTGTTACGAACAACACAGAAGATCAGCCAGATGAAACAGACTCAGTGAGTGAATGTGAACCAGTTTATATAGTTATAAGTGAGAGAGAATATACAGGTAGTGAGGGAACAAACAAAGGAGTACTACTCACAATAGGACAGAAACATTAGAACACCCAGCAACTGTTTTGCGCCTTTTGCTGCATTTACAGCATGTAGCCCACATGTTCAGCAAACTGTTCCCTCACTTCCCCACCCTGGTAAAGTGTAAGTGTTCAGATTAGTTTAAGAAGGTGATCTTATGGACACTTTAACCTCTGGTCAGCAGCAGTAACACTGGGGTATACATGTGTGCGGGACTGTGGTGGCCTAGTGGTTAAGGTACTGGACTCTGGACCAGAAGGTCCAGGGTTCAAATCCCACATCTGCCAAGCTGCCACTGTTGGGTCCTTGAGCAAGACCCTTAACCCACAATTGCTTGGATTGTAAGACTGTATCAATTGTAAGTCGCCCTGGACAAGGGCGTCTGCTAAATGCTGTAAATGTAAATGTACAAAGTATACTGACTTTTTAATAGGTCGTTTAAGTATACAGACTTCTTCTGACAGCTTTCTGAGGATACTCACCTTTTCCCCTCTATTAAATTGCATTATTCATAAGCCCTTTAGAATAAAAGCCTGCCCGTTTGGTAGACTCGCCAGTTTCATGTCACGATACTGGACTGTTTTGATTGGTTCTTTCTATCTGTTTCTATGGACACCCAATGTTTTTTTTTCTCAAGTGCATCTGCTAGCTGTTTAAGAATAGATTATTGTTAAGTAGCGGTGTGGCGCTTGTATCATGACATGAATACAGCGTGGTCAATCATTTTGAAACGGCTCTTTACAATGATTTACATTTACATTTACATTTACAGACGCCCTTATCCAGAGCGACTTACAATTGATACAGTCTTACAATCCAAGCAATTGTGGGTTAAGGGTCTTGCTCAAGGACCCAACAGTGGCAGCTTGGCAGAGGTGGGATTTGAACCTGGACCTTGTGGTCCATAGTCCAGTACCTTAACCACTAGGCTACCACAGTCCCATGATAAACATTATATGATAAACATTGCCACACTGTCTACTGTATACACACATTAGCACAGACAGAACTACAGCACTGATGGTCAGATTAAACCCAAATGCGTCCTTTGGGAAAAAAAACGCCCCAACGATGGGTCTTCCAGGAAAAAAATGGTTTATTAATAATTTAATACATAAAATAATGTAATAACAATACATTTCAATAGTAGTAGTAATAATAATACAGTCATTATGGGATTTCTGCAGTTATCTGATTATTCAAGTGGTCATGTAAACAGCGCACTCAGATTTCTCAGATTGGATTATTGGACCTAGAAATCAGATTAAGAAATCATATGAATTTTACCTCAGTAATTGTATTTCTCAGCTCATGTACGATATGTCTTGCTTATATGGCTGCTTGTTTCTCTCGGGGGATCTGGCAACCCAGGAATTAAACGCAGCAAACGCAAAACGGTTGGCACAAAACTTTTGGGGAGACTCTGAAACGCAGTATATGCTTGAAGAAAGGAAGAATTTCATGAATTAACTATTAAGTTTTGAAGTTAAGTTCATATACTTCTTGACTGGTTGCAAAGTAGAAATCCGATTATTGCCTGAGTCTTGTAAACCTGGAGCTTTCCCATTATCTGATTACCCAAGGGCATGTACATTTGTTGATCGGATTTAGTGATTAAAATCAGATCTTCTGCAGTTATTAAGTGTATGTAAATGCACTCCTTGTTTGAAAACATCAAACATAAAAACATCATGGAGTACCAGAGATTTAAGCTCTGTCTAGCATGGCTGGATCTACCAAGTTTACTTCACTGAAAACAGAATCAAGCTTTTTGTCATGGCCATCCCAACCGTATGACCTAAAAATAGTCCGTGGAATTGACATGTTCACTGGTGAGGATCTGTATTGAGATTGGCTCTGAATTCTCCACTCTCATCAGGGTTTGCAGGAGGCTCAGTGCAGCTCTGTTGGCAAACGGAAGCTGCACGAAGTATTAAATGCAGGAGTGGTAATCAAACACTAGCTATTTGGCTGTGTATTTACCGTCCTTCTGTGGCCTATTTATTTTTCCCCACTCCACATTTTCCACATTTGTCTGTCTCTGAATGCCATCAGAGGTGTCAGCGCTGGAGGTTGAGTAGTGAATCTGGTGTATAATGGTCCAAGAGGAGTGAGATGATTAGCACCCCTTTCTGTGCAGCACTTCACTTATGGATTCCAGCCATGTCAGGTTTTGTTATCTCAGGATTTTCGGCACACAGCCTGTATCTCTGCAGAGGCTGAATTTCTCTTCACCTTCGTCTTCGCTCAAATTATACCATGTAACCTGGCTGCAGTGTGGAATATAAATCAGGCAGACCAGTGTCTAGCTTCAGTGTTGGACCTGGAAAAACAGGTGACCTTGAACCTGAGAGTTGGCGTCAATTTTTGATATTATTACTGGGTTTCAAACATAAGAACAAATATCCCCTAAATGATTGTCTCTAGAGATCACTGATCATTCTGTAGACATTTGTAAAAGACAAACCATATATAACCTTACCTTTTGTTCAATATCGCACACTCCAGCTGTGGGCAAATACTGTTTGTAGACCAAACCAAGGGAATGAGTGCCCTCTCTGAACATACTCCTTAGCTACAGGAGAAAAACAAGACTACTTTAAAGGCCAAAAGAGGTTATCCAATGCTTGGTAGGTGAACAAATGCACAAAAATCTCATGGACTCTCATGGTTTTTTCGTTCCTGTTCCATCTTCATTCCCCTAAGAGCTCACTTGTGATGAATCTGTTCATTACTAACAGTAATACTGTGCCATTACCATCTAGTAAGGACGATAAAGCTTACTGAAGTGAACTGACTTGAATCAGTACTCCCTTAAGACCAATTCAACTCCACTGCATTCTTAAACAGGCCAATGATTCATTCAGCACCCTTTATATTTCTCTTTCCAAGCTCACAAATATGTCATCTATGCACTCCATTCACATCTATCGGTGCGTTTAGGTACAGTACGGCGAGCCTAGTTGGAAAAGGGCTTGTTTTTTCTTTCCGAGCCAAAGTCAATGTGTTCGATTTGACATCTTAAAATAAGCGTGCTTCCTGCCAGGCCAGAGGTGGCCTCTGGAGCGACGGCACACTCGTGGGTCGATGTCTGAGGTAATGACTTTATTAGAGTCTGACAGCAAGGCCACACGGAGCAGGGCAGCACTCCGGCTCGCGAATGAAATGAAATGAAAATGCACGTTGAGTTCAATAGCGTGCACTCTCCTACTGTGGAGGTTACACACTAATGAGGGAGATCAGCTGCAGCGTCTTATGTAACAAGTGTATTTGCTCTCAGCCACTGCGATTCCTAATTACTACATCGCTACTGAGATGTCTCTTATCCACCAGGCAGCCACTCAGTTTTGTTCTGTTTAATTAATTGTGCTGTAATGGTATGGTGAATCAAAGTTCCATGTAGTAAGTATGACAAAAGTTTAAGATGTCCACTGTAATTGGTGGGAATAACAACCTGCACAGGCATAACTGTGGGACATTTAACTGTAGTGAACGTCTTTAAACTCTTAGATTTTGCAGTAAATCAAGAGTGCATGAAGAATGACACGTTTTTAAGGATGGCTATGAACCGTTTAGCGTCCATCCAGTCCAAAAATTCACAAGTTGCAAGTTGTGATGCAGGAAAACAAAGTTTCTTTGCATTTTCTCCAGTTTGTGAATATCCGGAAGGTGCCGATTATTATAATCCATCAAACTCTATACCACTATACCTTCACTTATCTCATCAAAATGGAATGGAATTACACAGTTTAGAAGCAAAACTGGCCAGAATCCACAGATCTAAGCAGTTGGGGTCAGACAGACATTGAGCAAGGATAACAAAAATACACCATATGTGTTTTTCCTTCACTCTAGCATTAGAGTGCTAGCTCACTCCTTTTGCTTCTGTGCTGCTCTGAGCTATTTTGCACAAGCCTGGAGGGCTCAGAACCACATGCTGAGCAGTTTTACATGACGGGCATACACAAACTGTACTGAGAGATCAGAGCTAAGCCAATCCTCTCTCCTCCTACAAGAGCTTGTCTTGTAGATACTGTTCTCTTGTGTGCTATTCTGTGAAGCCACAAAGCTGCATAAAGCACTGCAGTGTGAGTACATTTAATCCCAGGAAGACTGAGTGATGACACAGTGCTGCAGAAAGTAGATAACCAAACACAGTCACGAGTAGTAGGTTAGTAAACCTACAGTTAGCACTTGGCGAAGGAGACAGGGTTCACTGTATCATGATCACGGTAATGAGACAGATAAAAGCAAGATGGAATCCTAAACTGTATCCCAGTACACAAAAAGAGGCAGTCATTTAGGGCCATTATAATCAGTCTGTAGGGCCAATATAGTAAAAGATCTAGGTCCAAAATAATCATCTAGGCCCAATGTAATCAATAATCTAAAGCCAATATATCAACCCTCTAGGGTCAATATAATCAGACGTCTAGAGCCAAAATAATCAATCATACAAGGTCAATATAATCAATCATGTAGGGCCAGTATAATCAGTCGTCTAGGACTGATGGATTCCGATTAGAGGCTTGTACAAAAATTGCTGAATCCAAAAATGTTTTCAATATGAATTTCACCCATAGTTGTATTTGTTCCAATATACTTACATATTACGTACATATGTACCAGTACTCTAAAAAGTACACACAACATTTTAACTGTTCTATTCTGAAAGCACACGACTAGATAAATAAGTCACCAGGGGCCTGCAGATGCACGACTAGACATGTTGGGAATGCAAACAGTGCCCACTCTTGAGCAGCAGTTCCTGTCAGTTGCAGACTAGAAGTCAATGGGTAAAGATCTCTGAAAAGTTTTGAAAAGTTGTCCTCTGTGTATTTAAGGGTAAGTGTACTAACTTTGTGAATACTAAATATATACAGTATAACTTTATTATACTTATTATTACTTACTTATTATATACAGTTACTTTAATGTACCGTATTTTTCGGACCATAAGGCGCACATAAAATCCTTTAACTTTCTCAAAAATCGACAGTGCGCCTTAAAATGCGGTGCGTCTAATGTATGAATTAATTCTGGTTGAGCCTTCTGACCTAGAACCGATTGTAGATGTACACGGCGCTCATAAATCTGTCAAAATGTTTTAGCACGGTCTTGGTAGGTTACGAAGCTTACGGCCACCGTAGTGCGCAGCATAGCGGAGTAATACGGTATGTGCTTCAGCATTAGGGTACGTGCATTCATTCATTTATTTTCGAAGCGGATTTCAAACTCAATGCTATCAGTCACGCAGTACAACATGGACATAGAGCAGCTGCGAGAGAATTCAACATTAACGAATCAATGGTACAGAAGTGGAGGAAGCAAGAAGACGCCCTGCGCCAGGTAAAGACCAAACTGAGCTTCCGACGGAACTTAAGAGTTTTGTTTCATTTCATGCGTCTTATAAACCCGGTGCGCTTTAATGTATGAAAATAATAGATCCGTTAGCAGCCGATCGTTGATATTGCGTCTTATAATCCGGTGCGCTTTATGGTCCGAAAAATACGGTAATTGCTAAATTAATTCTGTCACAGGTTTGACGTCATCTGAAAAAATCATGCAAACTACTATTTTGTGGGACAGTGTGTTTACAGGCACAAAAATGTTCATTTTCCCACATCCTTTCTAAAACAGAGTTTAGATTTAGTATGAACATTTTACTCATTAAATTCACTCTGTGATCGTCTGAATGGTCCACTGTGGTACTGAGAGATACCGTCTAATAGAAACCTCCACTTTTGGCAAACATCATTTCAAAATCGATGGGTTTATGGTATTATATGACAGCCTTACTGCTCACCGCCGGAATGCTCGCTGCCCAATTCCAATAATAATCAGATCACAGTATGCATGTAAACAATGTGTTGCTTAGAAGCTTTGTTTCCTCGGCGTGTGCTTGGGTAAACAGAGCATCCTCTCATGTCTCAGGCAAGCTGTGGAGAAAAGAAGGAAAAAGAGATCCTGCAGTTAATGCACAGCAGCTTCATATTCAGAAAGCCAGAGAGGGAGGGTGAGACGAAGGTGGAATCAGAACAGGCAGTACTTTTCCACAAACTCTCAGGCACCACCAAGTACACTTATGTGTAACGTTAAAGACTTCAGGATTTCAGGTATCACAATGTACCCTCTGAAGTAGCCCCATTCTGTACAGGCCTTGTGTAATCATTTACTGCATGTTATCTGTATATAATCCAGCATTTATTCATTTCTTTTCTTTTGAACGTCAGGGAACAGGATCTGGTGCTCATCCAATAGAATAGCAGACGTCCTTATCCAGAGCGACTTACAATTAATAAAATTTTACAATCCAAGCAATTGTGGGTTAAGAGTCTTGCTCAAGGACCCAACAGTGGCAGCTTGGCAGAGGTGGGAGGTTGGCAGAGGTGGGATTTAAACCCTGGACCTTCTGGTC
Organism: Ancistrus triradiatus; assembly: GCA_025084515.1. NCBI lineage: Eukaryota > Metazoa > Chordata > Actinopteri > Siluriformes > Loricariidae > Ancistrus > Ancistrus triradiatus. The sequence continues at coordinate 107,788 of JAJAGP010001081.1, read as the reverse complement.
CATAGTTCAGTACCTTACCCGCTAGGCTACCACAGTCTAGGCCATTAATAGCACTCAGATGTACTAATGAGGGGTGTAATGTTATACGTGGTAATTTGGTTTGGTCATTTTATGTTGATCAGATCCTGCGGTTCGAGGGTAAGGAAACAGCAGTTCTTGGGGACTTTTCCTTGGCAACACTCGGATGAGGAAGTCGGCAGTGCGTGACGTAAGGAGTCACGTGGCGGAAATGATAGCGCTGGGAAATGTAGCGAGGAAAAGCCGTGGTCGCGGTCGTGCGATAATTGTGCGATAATTTCATGTGGTACGACTACAGGTCAATACCAGTACTGGTGTCGCACTCTCAGTTTTGGGACACGTCTCTTTAATCTCTTATAGTTGTGAAAAGAATAGAGCGAGTCTCCTTTCCATGTGCCATAAGAGTTCTCTACGTGTCGTAAAGGCAGAGTTGCATCATCGCTGTTTATGGTTGCCATGCAACAAACCCTCTCATGATGCATGTCTACAGCTCTAATCCGAGCGTGACACCGGCTGCTGTGCTCTTTAACATTCATCACCTTTGAAGCACCTCGAATGAAAATGAGCACGTGTCTCACCCAAGTCATGGCGAAGGAGGTGTCGGTGTTGTTCCAGTCTGGCGCGTTTGAAACGGACTGGAAAATACATTTAAACAGAGTTGTACACGGACTTGCCAAACTAGTTTGAGCCAAGAGAATTGCTTTTTCCAGTCCCGAGCGCCTGTGGTATGTCTCCTTTGTTTATTACAGCACCATGATGATTCCGGTGTCATCAGTTTCTCTTTTTAGTCCCATTTTAAAGGGCTACATGATAGTGGTTGTAATGGTACTCGCAATTATGTTGCTCAGTAAAACCAGTTATAATTATTTATACAATTCCTGTGTAGGAATTCTTGGTTAAATTGTTTGGTTTACAGCTCCTTAGTCACATCAAGTGGCTGGATACTTTACAAGATAACTTAAAAACATAATGTTTTTTTAAACGTATAAAAGTACAGTACTGAAAAAGCAGAAGTCTTAGGCCACCATTAGATTTGGTGTTTTAGCAATGATATAATGACCCAAAATTAACATATTGTTGATGATTGAACCCAAAAATTTCATTAGATTCCATAATACTCTGTTTCCACTGATCTTCAATCCAGTCTTTGTAAGTTTTAATGTATCTTATCCTTTTCTCCCTGTTCACCTTCTGAAAAAGTGGTTTTTTGGCTTCTACCCTTCCAGAAAGACCATTCCTGATCAAGCTTCTTCAGACTGTATGAAGATGAAGATGCCAGATCTTAATACTGTACACAAATTTCCTCTATATTCTGGTTGTATTCTAATAAATAGGCTGAGAAATAATTATCATTATACCCTTGCTAAAACAATGGCATGTTTAATCGAATGGTGGCCTAAGACTTTTGCACAGCTCTGTATGTGCACACCTAAAGGTCACATCCGTAGGTGCTTGCTGAACCCTTAATCTTCTGGGAAGGCTTTGCACTACATTTTGAACATGATTGCAGGCATTCACTCCCATTCAGCCACAGGATCAGTTTGGGCATTCATGTTGGAATCTCAGTAAGCATTTCATTTAACCCCAGAGGTATTGAGGTTGGTTGAGGTCAGGGCTCTGTGAAAATGTTCTTTCTCACCAAGCTCAGCAAACTCTTATTTACTCACTCAAAGCCCGGTATATGATTTCCATCTATAACGTGACGTAATTTAATCCTTGCCACAAATTGTTGGTAGGTAAGTGTTTTAGTACTTATTATGCATTATTATCCATACTCAAAAACAAAAGCGTCACCACTTTATAGAGCATGTGGCACAGAAATTAAAGAGATAACCTTCCAATTCACTGAGTGCACAAAAGTAATATGGTAACTCTGTGTATGTTGTCATTGGGGTGCTACCAGGTGAATGTGCAATACATATAGTACTGCGCAAAAGTCTCAGGCCACCATTATATTAGATATACTGTTGTTTTAGCAATGCTATAATGACCACATGTAATTATTTCGGAAATAAATACAAAAAAACAGCTTCTATAGGCTGTATTGGCAAGTATTTTAGTGTGACCTCCCCTTAGATTTGAGCAGTAGCAGCATCTGGCAGCTTCTTCAGGAGGCCAAGTTGACGTCCGAAGAAGATTGATCAGGAATGGTCATTTTGGAAGGGTAACAGGAAAGAACTCAGCTTATCAGTTGAGGAAGAAGGTGAAAAGGCTAAGATATGCTAAAGCTCACAAATATTGGAATGAAGATCTGTGGAAGAGAAGATTATGGAGAGTTTATGAGAGGTATGTTATATAACAGTCATTATACCAATGCTAAAACAACTAATCTAATGGTGGCCTAAGACTTTTGCACAGTACTGTACAGTAAGTAAAGCACAATTCATTTTCCAGCCCAGCCTCAATCTCACCCAGTCTTAGTGACGCTGGTAGAAACAAACGCTCATAAAACACAAACACATGTATTGGCACCTTCTGCCTTTCCATCCCACAGTCAACTGAGTGACTTATGTGGCTTGCCTCTCTCAGCATGCATCACTATTGTAAGAAAAGTACCATAAATATCACACACGTATGAAATAATACATATGCCCACCCTCATGTCGACTCTCTCTCTCTTACACACACCATTAAGCTGGTTATGAGCTATCGTGCTGAATGTGCACTCTCTCTGACTCTTGGCTGATGATGGATGATAGCAGAGCTGTGATAAGCTAAAACCAGCTAGCTGGCACGAACAACCTTTCCAAGGGATAAAGAGCACCTTTGTCAAGGTCCACCACTTTCATCTTTTCCGTCTCAGTGTTTCCCCCACCCCCATACGTGCTTCATCATTAGTCTTCGACCTGCTGTCAGTACAAAGCTTTACCACTGCAGCAAAGAATTCCCTTGTTCCTCCATCCACACACATAGGCATACAGTCCTGGGCAAAAAATGGGCAGAACCCAAAACTGCACAATCAATTGTTGTTCTAATTAATGATAATGGTTTCAAACAGTTGATGAGTACAGGTAGTCCACATTTTACGTCCAGTGTAATCCGATATCACATAAATACACAATCAGCAGCAAATGTATGCTGAATGATATCACAGTTAGTTCCGACCCCGCAATCTGATTGGCTGAGAGACGCTCCAGCCGTGCTTGTATTGCACAATAATGGCACTCTGACTGACGCTCTATAAGTATTACTCCACGGCATACACACGTATCCTAGCAACGACGCCCGCAATAAAAGGCAGCGAAGTTATAATGAGTAAAACACTGCCGAATGAAAGCTATAATTAGTTTATGAAATCTATTGGTTTTGAAAACGATTTCAATTTGGAAGATGAAGCTATTAATGACCAACCTGAGCCAAAGGTTTATCAGCTTTAGGATTTGGAAGCTCTGGAAAAGCGAAAGGAAGTCACTACTTTTAAATCAAACATCCGGCTCTTAATGGATTCACAGCTCGACTGAAGAGCAACGAGACTGAAGATCAGTTTCAGTCCCATCAACAAAAATGTTGAAGCAGCTCCATCCCTCACAAAGACGTCGTTTGCGTCTTTCCTTAAACTATTTAAACTATTCATTAAACATTAAACTAAAGGATGTTTTTTTTCCACCTGTATTCGTATGTAATTAATGACTATGATATGAATAAAGCAGAGAAAAGTAATACAGTAATAATAATCAATAAATACATGAAATAAGTCAAAATAAAGTGACACTTTAAAGCCACTGCGGCAGTGGCGCCGAGATTGAGGATGTGTCTGAAATCACAAGCATAGACTGATATATACATATACATAATTTAATAATGAAATAGTATAATATAGTAGATGTAATATGTCTGTCATCACACTCTAGTTGTTCTTTCTGTTCTTATTCTTGTTCTTCCTTCTACCATATTGGTGCATGGTGCACTGGTCTGGTTTATGTCCATCATGGTCAACGATTGCATGGTTTGATTTAGGGTGCCCATGTTCAAAGTTAGAATTTTTGTCCGAGTTTGGGGGCAGAAACATCCAACGTACCATTCGATGTCCGAATTGTTCAAGTGAAGGGGCATTCGAAATTCGAGGCTCCACTGTATTATAAAATTAGCTTTGTTTTAATGATTTTGCCCAACTGCAGGTTAATATAATTGTTTTACACATGTTTAAGGTAGGCTACGCTATGATATATACAGTATATATTAAACTCCGATACGTTTACGATACGTTCAACTTACGATGGGTGTCGGAACGTATTCCCAGTCAGTTTGTGTTTAATATGAGACCAATTATTCTCTATAGGGATCAAATCTGGACCAGTTCAAAACATGAGGCTGATGGGAATGTGGCAGATAACACCTAATCTTTTAAGAAAAAAAGATATTTTGTAAGATATTGAGCACCCAGCCACCCAGCTCTTAGGGGTCATCGTGTTCTCTGTGGATAGACACCGGAGCCTAACAGCACCAGGAAAGGTGGTGCTAAAATGTGAAAATGGATTTTGCCATTGTGAGACTAGAAAAATGTCGTCTCAGTTGGCACAAAAACTGGAGGAACATCTGAAACCATGTAAAAAATCGACGCAGCTTTACACAAAACAATGGGGACTCCTTCTTTATTGAGCTTGACATGTGGGTTGAGGCTAAACAATGTACACTCACAGATCACTTTATGACCACCTTGTTTCTTCACTCATTGTCCATTTTATCAGTTCCACTTACCATATTAGAAGCACTTTCTAGTTCTACAATTACAGAATTTACAATTACCATCTGTTTCTTTAAATACTTTGTTAGCCCCCTTTACTCTGTTATGTAATGGTTAGAAACTCCAGCAGCACTGCTGTGTCCACCACCCAAATAGTACCTGATCATTAGATAAAAGGGGAGGAACAAAGTATGTAAAGAAACAGACAGACTACAATTAGTAATTGCAGAACTACAAAGTGCTGCTATATGGTAAGTTGGACTTACCAGTGAGTGTAAAACCAAGGAGGTGTACCTAATAAAGTGATCGATGAGTGTATATCCCCAGAAAACACAAGGCTGATAATGATGAAGATAAATCCCAACCAGAAGCAAATTGATTAGATCATATTCTTATTATGTTTATGACACTTCTCTTCCTCGCGAGTAGTGAGAGCCTGAGTGCCACTCTCAGCTGGAGTTGTGTTTCAATAAATCTACAACAAAATTGTCAACTTCTAGCTAGATTTGATCTAATACAACAAACGGAGCAGAGACAGGATTGGATAATTCCTACAAGAGGTTGCAGAAACATCTGTACTCTAAATCTAAGTCTTATTTTTCCCCCAGATGAGGTTTTTTCTGTAAATATGACTCCTCTTTGAGACAGGCACCATGATCATTTCATTTCCTTTAATCTGCCATTCATCGGGTCCCGGTGTATCTCTCATCTATCTTCACATCTGTCCAGCACATACAAAGAGAAAGAGACATGATGAATTATTCACAGCCACTTTAACCCCCATGCTGCTTTTTCAGCTGCCTCTTTCCCTTCATGTAGCTTGCTTACTGAGAGAGGGAACAGTAGGTGCAATGATACATTAATCAAACAAAGAGCGTGTATTGAATTATAAAGGTGGAGGTGAATGCACAGCACACCTGACAACTTGGCTGCTGTTATTGTAATTATAGCAATAGGTGGAACAACTGTACAACAGAGATCTGGGGATTAGAGCAATTTAGAAGACGAAATTAATTCATATGATAATAATGCGAAAATTTATGTGTATTAGCATTATTTTCGTCCTTTTCTGTAGGCAAACCAATAAGAACCAAGAAGGACTGCAGGACTAGACAGAATGCATGTTTAAGAGATGCCACTACAACAAAACCTTAAGATACGGATCTAAGTAGTTCTGATATGTTTCCCATTTCCAGTCCATTTCTCTCCAATTTTCAGCTAGTACACTTTCCAAGAAATGTGAAACCTGCCTCTTTTTGATTTGAGACGAACTGGCGATTCAACATACTTGTAGGAAGGTTCCTCTAGACGAACTGCTGGCGATTCATCAACATTACTTTGTAAGGAAGGTTCCTTCTAATCATGAAGAACATTGAGAACCTCAACACTATTTCTCCCCTACCCAGAGAGCAAAAGAAAGTTAGAATAGGAAACTAAGGAACACTAGTCCCTAGACGTTTGGGATTGGTTCATTCAGGGTATTTTAAGAAGTGGTGAACGCTACAAATAGAACATTTTATTTACAAATTTAAACCTCTGTTAATTTTAAATTTAAAACACAACTTAGAAATTTATTTTAAGGGGACTAGCTTTTTTAAGGGGGCTAAATGTGTTTTTTGTTTAAAAAAAGCTTCTTCAAGAAAATATGGCATTTTGTTTTGGCATTGGTTTAACACTTCTTCAGAACTAAAAAAAAAAGGGAAGAAAAAATCGAATTGTTAGCCAGAGTGTATCGCTAAAACATGTGAGCAAGAGTTGAAAATCAGAGTGTATCCGCTACAACAAAAACCCGGAGCACTAAAGTATTTCATATAGACACACAGGCTACTATGGCAGCTTGAAGAAGTCCGCTACTGAATGGCAATTTTTTTAAAGGACTTTCACCTTCCCTTCCTCCTTCCCCCATAGTTTTAGAAAGGGGCCACTTTAATCTATGCTGTTAACCCACCATGGACTTCAACTTGCATTTCTGTCCATGTTTTGACCATGCAACGAGTGATTACCCATACTTGAATATGGTTTCTACTACATTTTTTGTGGAGAACTATAAGCACTGATTTACCAAAAAAGCCAGATAGTTGCACACAGGACTTCCACATATAAGCAAACACTACTCATGCCTCAGGGCTAGCAGTCCCCCAGACACTTATGAGCCTAATCTATCAAGCTTTTTGATTAACACCGGCCTATTTTGGAGTTAATTTCCCCACATGAATATGCAGTTGAGACTAAACCTTCTGACTTTATCTTAGGGGCTTTAGCTCACCTTACTACATCCGAGATGTGTCAGCTTGATAAAGTGTGTGAGGCACTTAAGTGGTGCTTTAATGTGGTAGGCCACCATGTAGGGACCTCGAAGCAGAGCCTCAGCAGTGCCACTAGTCATGGCGACATCTGAGAGAGGTATGTTTAGACTTCTACTGTTTGGTTGAGTTGGTGTGGGTAGCGGATGGATATGGAAAACACAGAGCTCCCTTCAGAAATATGTCTATATGGAGAAAACAAGTGGTCAGTTTCTTCTCATGTATCCCGGAATGTGTGACTCCTTGGCCATCTTTGTATGATTCATTTCTTAAGATGACAGGTAGGTAAAGGTGCATAAATATAAGTCACACATTACGATGCAAAGGTTTTCTGAGGAATGTTACCCTTTTGTATGTTTACAGAATCAGGATTACTTGATTGTGTCATGTCACAATACAGAATACATTAAAGGGTGACACGGTTTCTCTAAGCATCTGTTCTAACTGTGTGGTGGCCTGTGTCTTCAGTACAGGATTGGGCAGCTCTACATGATCAGCAAACACAGCCATGAGCAGAGCGAGAAAGGCGAGGGGGTGGAGGTGGTGCAGAACGAGCCATTCGAGGACCCCACCTACGGACCCGGCCAGTTCACTGAGAAACGCGTCTATCTCAACAAGTGGGTAAAAACCATATCTCCTGTACTGTAAAAGGCTACAGAAGTCTCAATCCACTGCTAAGATCTGTCTCTGTGTCATTATGTAACATTTAGGACTATGTGAAATTCTTAACAACCTGTCAACATTTCTTAGAAGCATGTCTCTGTTGTGGGACTGTGGTAGCCTAGTGGTTAAGGTGCAGGACTATGAACCAGAAGGTCCAGGGTTCAAATCCCACCTCAGCCAAGCTGCCACTGTTGGGTCCTTGAGCAAGACCCTTAACCCACAATTGCTTGGATTGTAAGATTGTATTAGTTGTAAGTCGCTCTGGATAAGGGCGTCTGCTAAATGCTGTAAATGTCTCTAAGGTAATTATTAATTATGTTACTAATGTAATTATTAAGAGGAACACACTAAAGATAATGAGGGACAATATTATACTTGAAACGCGAGACAAACTGAGCTCTGAGCGCGGCTCGCTGGACGAGAGAGGCGGACCGGGCCTTCACGGAGGTTAAAAAGAGGCTCCCCTGGACCTCATTTTGCCAATGTTTGTTAGGTGTTTGACTCCTTACCTCTGCTCACACGACCCCATCACCTCACGCCCTTTGTCCTCCGGTTATCCTCGCAATTGGCGGTTCAGGATAGGGGAAGTTGTAGACTGCTTCCTAGTAGGGGAGCAACCATTGTACGGATCAGGAGATCCGGAGGTAAATCAGGGTTTAGCGGCTAGGCCAGGGACAGATTCCTGATTCGGCTTTCACTCCCACATCCGTTCTATTTCCCTTGTTTCCGTTGCCTTGGTCGCCCGGCGCCGGCAGTCCCTCTTCACGCTAGACGTGAGCCATGCGTCCCCCTGTGAGCAAGTCGCTTATCCCCCCCGCACACGTGCAGTCCGTCTGGGTGCACTTTGTTCCTCTTCGGAGCCTCTCTGAAGTCTCCCGAATCCTCCCTTATAGTCCCTTTTTTAGGGTGTGTTTACAGCAGTAGCCCTGTGGCTCACTGGTAATGCGTTCGGCCCTGAACGCCGACCCTAAGGGTTCAAACCCCAGCTGTGCGTGCGTTTAGGCGCACTGCTTTTTAGTTCATTTCCATTTACTTAGTTCATTTCTTTATTTATTTAGACTTTTGGTTCACTATTTCCATCTGGAGCTAACTACAATTGGGTCCCTAAGCCTTTTTTATTTTCTTTTACACGGTTCACTTGGTTTTTATAAGCGAATCTGTAACATGCATGAGTTGTTAGGATCACAGCGGCCAAGGTATGACCCTTTGGTGAGTCTTAGCCCCACCCTGCCTGTTGTTAGAGTCACAAGGGTTCGAAGTGTGAATGAGGGTTAAAAACCTCCTGAGAAGGGATATCAAGATTTCTTTGTAGGTGGCTGATAGATTTTTTTTAGAAACGTGTTTTTTGACAGTTTCAAAGCATTCAAATGAAAGCACCTTATGTTGGTTTAAAAATATAGTCAGAGACTCCAAAACAAACAGAGCTCTTACCATCAAAGCCATGAAACACACGCACGTATGCTGTCTAGACTGGAAACACCTGATGAAGAAACTTTCTGTCAGGCACCCTGATTGACAGGCATGCAGCTCTTGTTTATTGTTGGAAGCTAGGAAATTCACATTAATTTTTTGTTTTTTTCTGGTATACACAACCTTGGGCAGCCAGACACCTGACTTTTTTTTTCAAAACACACACTTTAATTGCTGCAGTGTGAGAAGAACAAAATGTAATAAAAATGCTTGAAAATGTTTGGCACCTAATCAGGTCAGGGGTTGTGGGGGCTCCCTGGACGGGACAGCAGTATATCAAAGGATTGTATAAGGGGTTGCTGTTGCAGCACCTGGGGATGATCCCTCTAACTACCGGCCTCCCCTCCATCTGACACAGCTAATCATGTCTGCATATGATGTCCAACGTCGCCAAAAGGAACCTCTAGGATTCTAATCCAGGTCTATGCGATGGTGAGCTAGAGCAGTGGTTTCCAACTTTTTGCCTTGGAGCCCCCTCCATGAGTATCTAAAAAAAACTACCCCCCAGACCACATTCACACAGACCAAAAGAATAAAGTGATTCATTGCAAATTGTTATGCCAAAAATTAACATAAATTGTGCCATTATTCATTTTCTCTTGGGTTTCATTTATAGTTTTTTTTTTTCCTTTTGGCTGTTTTTCTCTTTTCAAATCAACCATAAGCTTATTTTCCAGTGAGTGTGTTATTTAAATTTTATTTAACATGTGCAAATTGTATTTTGACAAACTCAGAGCACCTCAGAGCAGACAAAGCCTCGCAAACCCCCTGTGATGTTTGGCGCCCCTCAGAGGGGGATCTGGACCCCTGGGCAGGAACCATTGAGCTAGAGTACTAGAGCATGCCATATTTACTTTTAAATCATTATTAACATGGACAAAATAGGATCTTCCACTGTTTATTTCATACATCAATTTTTCTCAATTAATGACATGAAAAGTTCTTAGAAGTGGGCTCAAACTGTCAACCTTCCTGTATGTATGCTATGCATCCAGCAGATCATTTCTTATTCTCATAAGATATTAATGTCAAATGAATATCTGAAAGTCTGCCCATACATTCACAGTTTGTAATTATATTTCTAATACCTGAACTATCTCGTAATAGCACTATCCAGTTGGTCCATGAGTGTCTTAAGTAAACAGCGGTTGCAGGCTCACTAAGAGGATTTCTGATCCTGTGTTTGTATGCTTGCTTTAAACTGCTAACTCAAGGTCCAAGTTCGTTCTCAAAAACCGTGCCTCTCTGGGATCTGTTCTCACACACTGTGGTGGCCACATATCAGCATGATGTTTTATAGTGAGATCCCTATAGAGAGATCCCTTTTGAGAGGGTTTTGACAAGCTTTTATTTTTTGCGTGACTCCTCTTTTTTACCAAGTTCTGGTTGATTTGAAAGGAGAGCAGGGGCCATGTTTCCCTGCGTTGCATACAGCGTTTTTGCTGTCAGTTAATGTTGACTTTCGTCTTCAGCTTGTGGCTTGTGATATGAGTGAAACCCCACTGGGGCTAAGAATGAAAAAAATGTATTGTGTATATTGTTGCACAATGAACCGGCAGGTCACAAAGACTGCCTGTGAAGAGTGAAAATTCAAAAACTGTAACCAAGGCCTGACCAACTGAATAACAGACAGATGAACTTGAAAGAACAACCAGCTCTAAGCTCAGTAGGGGGTGAGTCAGTCCAGGTTATGCGTTGACTTTAGTCACAGTATGGAACCCATTACCTCCGTGAATACAGACTGCCTCTGCAGTTTAACAGACAGGAGTGAGGACATGAATATAAAGACAGCTAGAGTGAGCCAAGCTACTGTCTATCTCCCAACTATCTTCCAAGGACACTATCTGGTGTGTACTCAGAAAATAATATAAGCTCAGACTATATTCTGCCCAAGTATACTATTATTTACAGGACAACATAGTTATCCATGTCTGATTTGCTCCCTCTGGCATAATGCTTGGACTGCCCTGCTCCTCCAAGGGCCTGGAAAGACGGACTTGAGCCTGTGCTACTATGATAGGAGTCTGGGTTATAGCGATAAGAGTACAATGTTATCAGGAGAGTGCTGTAACATTGGGATATATGACTGTCTTATTGACATAGGAGTCTGTCGCTGAGACAAAAGCTGAACTCTTTGGAAGGTGTGTGTCCCATTGTATCTGACGTAAAAGTAACACAGCATTTCAGAAAAAGAACATTATAGCAACAGTAAAATATGGTGTTCGTAGTGTGATGGTCTGGGGCTGTCTTTTGCTTCAGGACCTGGAAGACTTGCTGTGATAAATGGAACTATGATTCTGCTGTCTACCAAAAATGCTGAAGGAGAATGTCCAGCCATCTGTTCGTGACCTCAAGCTGAAACGAACTTGGGTTCTGCAGCAGGACAATGATCCAAAACACACCAGCATGGCCACCTCTGAATGGCTGAACAAAAACAAAATGAAGACTTTGGATTGGCCTAGTCAAAGTCCTGACCTGAATCCTACCGAGATGCTGTGGCATGACTTTAAAAAGGCCGTTCATGCTCGAAAACCCTGCACTACAAAGATGAGTGGCCAAAATTCCTCCACAATGCTGTAAAAGTCTCATTGCAAGTTACAACAAACGCTTGGTTGCAGTTGTTGCTGCTAAGGGCGGCCCTAACCAGTTATTGGGTTTAGGGGGAAATCACTTTTCACACAGGGCCATGTAGGTTTTGGATTTATTTGTCTCTTAATAATAAACATCTTCATTTTAAAAAATTGCATTTTGTGTTTTACTGGTGTTGTCTTTGACTAATATTTAAATTGGTTTGATGTTCCGAAACCCCAAAAGGGTGACAAACATGCAAAAAAAATAGGAAATCAGGAAGGGGACAAACACTGGTCTGGATCAGTGGTGTATGAGTCTCTGGGACAGGGGCATGTTCAATGAAAGCATGAGAATACAAGTCTGTCACTGGGCAAAGAGCCTGTGCAAGTGGAAAAAATAGTCTGTGTCATTTAGATGGAGTCTGATCTATCTAACATGAAGAACAATAAGCACACTACAGGAGGCAATCAGTGGCCATTTTTCCACGATGCACTGTGTAGTTCAAACCCCTTTATTATTGTGTTATCTGAAATGTACCAGTCACCGTATTACATTTCTTCTGCTCATAGTCCATTGATTTAATTTATGTCCTCCGAAGTCATTATAATCATTTTCGTAACTGACATTAGACTAACTGAATAAAAGGACTGGAAGGGCAGATGAAAGACTTGCCGATTTGAATGAGCAGCATAACATATGCAAATTGAACGACAGAGGGAACTTGGGTGAAAACAAAAGAATAGCTGGAAGATGAAATGTGAAAAAAAAAAGATGAGAGTGGCGAGTGCCTGGCAAGAGTGCATGTGGAGACAGACGGGAGAGGTCAGACTTGTATAACACGTATAATTGGAGACGCTTCTTGCAGGATCTGTACTTACATTTACGCCCACTGGCCACCTGCTAGTCCGCAAAGTGCAGTGAGAAACAGCGAACGATTGTCCAGAAATCCAATGACTCTCAATACTCTGGCACATTTGGTCATTAATAATGGCATTGTATTTGGTTAGATCAGTTTCTCTGTGAGCTTTCTGAACTATAAAACGTACTTTGAGAAGTGGACTGAATGCGTCACAGTCACCAGAAAATGATTTGGATCAGCATGATGCTATACATTTACAGCATTTAGCAGACGCCCTTATCCAGAGCAACGTACAATTGATACAGTCTTATAATCCAAGCTTGCTCAAGGTTCCAACAGTGGCAGCTTTGGCAGAGGTGGGATTTGAGCCCTGGACCTTCTGGTCCAGAGGCCAGTACCTTATCCGCTAGACTACCACAGGCCCATAATGTGATCTAAATGATATTGTTTGTCTCCCCGGTACTTCTAATCAGAATAGATGCAGATGTATTTCCATCATGGTTTATAATTGCCTAACACATGTTCTCTCCCCCGACCATCATACACTCACCGGCCATTTTATTAAACACACCCTGCTAGTACTGGGCTGGACCCCCTTTTGTCTTCAGAACTGCCTTTTTTCTTCATGGCACAGATTCAACAAGGTGCTGGAAACATTCTGCAGAGATTTTGGTCCATGTTAACATGATAGCATCATGCAGGTGCTGCATATTTGTCAGCTGCACATCCATGATGCAAATCTCTTGTTCCACCACAACCCAAAGGTGCTCTATTGGTGTGAGATCTGGTGAATGTGGATGTTTTGAGTACCGTGAACTCATTGTCATGCTCAAGAAGCCAGTTTGAGAAGATTTGAGCTTTGTGACATGACATGTAGAAGATGGTACACTGTAGAAGATGGTACACTGGATGGACATGGGAAGCAGCAGTACTCCAGTAGGCTGTGGCATTTAAAGAGTGCTTAATTGGTATTAAGAGGCCAGAATATCCCTGACATTCTTTGTGAATCCTAGTGATGGCTGTGTTTCTTCCCCATTTTGATGCTCGGTTTGAACTTCAGCAGGTCGTCTTGGCTGATTAGATATTTGCATTAACAAGTAGTTGAACAGGTGTACCTAATGAAGTGCGTGTATATGGTAAATATGAGAAGTAAATGTTTTCCGAAACCCAAACCAGTCCACTCTGCCTCTGTATTCAGTAGAGCACAAGGCATGGGTGAATTAAGTGGTTGTGTTAACTCAAGATATCTCTCAGTCCTATCCAATCCATGAGCTATGTCTGTACTTCAAGGCTGCCAAATTGAGCTCAGCCCATGACTGCACTTTCCATTACAGGAGATAATCTGGGGTTCATGGTCAGCCAGTAAAGGAACAGTTTTTGTGACAAGCTTCTGAATGTGTACTTTGTCCTTTATTATTGATCTCCCTCTTTTACAGCAAACTGCCTAGCTGGGCACGAGCAGTGGTTCCTAAGATCTTCTATGTGACAGAAAAGGCGTGGAATTATTACCCCTACACCATCACAGGTGAATCATCCACTCTGATCATTCACAGACAGTTGGAGATTGGATTGATTCCATACTCTGCAGTCTCAGCTGAGATATATGTTAAAAATATTGGTTCTTCCTTACAGCATTATACAGACAAGATGTGGGCAATAAAAACTAAAAAAGAGACTTCAGTGAACAAAATCTAACAGTGCCAGTGTCAGTACATATATGTATATAAGCACAGTGGTGCTTGAAAGTTTGTGAACCCTTTAGAATTTTCTATATTTCTGCATAAATATGACCTACAACATCATCAGTTTTCACATCAGTCCCTAACAAGTATATAAAGAGAACCCAAATAAACAAATGAGACAAAAATATTACACTTGGACATTTATTTGTTGAGGAAAATGATCCAATATTACATATTAGTGCGTGGCAAAAGTATGTGAACCTCTAGGATTAGCAGTTAATTTGAAGGTGAAATTAGAGGCAGGTGTTTCAATCAATGGGATGACAATCAGGTGTGAGTGGGTACCCTGTTTTATTTACAGAACAGAGATCTATTAAAGTCTGCTCTTTGCAGCACATGTTTGTGGAAGTGTATCATGGCACGAACAAAGGAGATTTCTGAGGACTTCAGAAAAACAAACTTCAGGCTGGAAAAGGTTACAAAACCATCTCTAAAGAGTTTGGACTCCACCAATCCACAGTCAGACAGATTGTGTACAAATGGAGGAAATTCAAGACCATTGTTACCCTCCCCAGGAGTGGTCAACCAACAAAGATCACTCCAAGGGCAAGGTGTGTAATAGTTGGCGAGGTCACAAAGGACCCCAGGGTAACTTCTAATCAACTGAAGGCCTCTCTCACATTGGCTAATGTTAATGTTCATGAGTCCACCATCAGAAGAAAACGAAGCACAACAATGGGTGCATGGCAGGGTGCAAGGAAAAGCCACTGCTCTCCAAGAATAACATTGCTGCTCGTCTGCAGTTTTGCTAAGATCACGTGGACAAGCCCAGAAGGGTATTGGGAAGAATGTTTTGTGGACGGAATGAGACCAAAATAGAACTTTTTGTTTAAAAGAAAAGCGTTATGTTTGGAGGAAGGAAAACGCTGCATTCCAGCATAAGAACCTTATCCCATCTGTGAAACATGGTGGTGGTAGTATCATAGTTTGGGCCTGTTTTGCTGCATCTGGGCCAGGACGGCTTGAACAATGAATACTGTCTCATTTGTTTAACTGGGTTCTCTTTATCTACTTTTAGGACTTGTAATATATATATATATATATATATATATATATATATATATATATATATTCAAATAATATTCATTTATTATTGAATATTATTTGAATACTATTATTTTTAATTGTTCCACCTTTAATTGTTCACCTATATAATTGATCCACCTTTTGCTTAGTATATAAAAATGTCTTCGTTCATTGTTGCATGAATTGTCTGTGAATTCAGTTTTTTATTCACATGGATTTCACACATCTTCTCTCTTTTTTCATTCTCTCCTTTTTGTTCAACCTGCCTGGACCATTCAGAGTACACAGTGAGTACCCTGCTTCTTGTTTTTCTTCTTGGTTGTTCTGAAAATTAGGATTGCTGTTGGAAGTCTGTGCAAGAACTTGAACTAAACTTGGTTTTTATGGGTGTTATGGGTATTATTGATCTTTTTATACTCTCTATTACTCACATACTGTCTACTCCTCCAGCTGAACCCAGTAGGTGAACTGCTGTGTTTGTGATTTGGTTTAATTTGCCCCAGTGCACCCTCGCTCACCTCTCAGCTGCTGTTCCCTTTATGATAAATAAGTGTGTATATCCGCAGTACACTGCAGTGTCTCACGCTCTGAGCAGTCCATCATTGGCTGCTACCTTAAAGCCTGCAGATGACTGAACATCAGTGAATATCATTTTTGATTTCCACATAGTTCTAACAAATGATTTTCATTTCTTTTCATTACGGTACCACAGTACTACAGTCTATATTTATTTGGTTATAAGTTTGACACATAAAACTGTCCAGAAATGGCCATGTTTGGTTCCTGAGTGTCAAGTAATTCACAGAAATATACTAACTGACAAAAACATAATGTTGGATTGCTGCATAACTGTATGCCGAGTTTTGCAGCAATCTGACATTTCTCAGAGATTGGTCAGTGAGTGTACATTACTATGGTTAAACCATCATCATTGGTTATAGTTTGTTTTCCTTGGAGGTTGCTTTCTTGGCACCATTAAATTCATGTAGCCATTTGTGCATTCCGCCTCTCCAGAGGTTCCCAAGTCATAGGACTCCCGGAAACTGTACTTGTGTCACATTCTTTGGCTGCCCCCATTTTGCAATTGTTCTGAGTATGGTCCAGTTTAGACATTCAGTCTATTTTTAATTTACAGTGGTGTGATTTCCTATTTTTTTGCATGTTTGCCACATTTAAGTGTTTCGGAACATCAAGCCAATTTAAATTTTAGTCAAAGACAACATAAGTAAACACAAAATGCAGTTTTTAAATGAAGGTGTTTATTATTAAGGGATGAAAAAATCAAAACCTACATGGCCGCGACGACTCATCCAAGAGGTCACAAAAGACCCCACAACAACATCCAAAGAACTACAGGCCTCACTTGCCTCAGTGAAGGTCAGTGTTCATGCCTCCACCATAAGAAAGAGACTGGCAAAAATGGCCTGCATGGAAGAGTTCCAAGACGAAAACCACTGCTGAGCAAAAAGAACATTAAAACTCGTCTCATTTTTTCCAGAACACATCTTGATGATCCCCAAGACTTTTGGGAAAACATTCTGTGGACTGACGAGACAAAAGTTGAACTCTTTGGAAGGTGTGTCCCATTACATCTGGCGTAAAAGTAACACAGCATTTCAGAAAAAGAACATCATACCAACAGTAAAATATGGTGGTGGTAGTGTGATGGTCTGGGGCTGTCTTGCTGCTTCAGGACCTGGAAGACTTGCTGTGATAAATGGAACCATGAATTCTGCTGTCTACCAAATAATGCTGAAGGAGAATGTCCAGCCATCTGTTGGTGACCTCAAGCTGAAACGAACTTGGGTTATGCAGCAGCACAATGATCCAAAACACACCAGCAAGTCAACCTCTGAATGTCTGAAGAAAAACAAAATGAAGGCTTTGGAGTGGCCTAGTCAAAGTCCTGACCTGAGTCCTACTGAGATGCTGTGGCATAATTTTAAAAAGGCTGTTCATGCTCGAATACCCTCCATGTGGCTGAATTATAACAATTCTGCAAAGATGAGTGGCCAAAACTCCTCCACAACACAGTTATTAGGTTTAGGGGGCAATCACTTTTTCACACAGGGCCATGTAGGTTTGGATTTTTTTCTCTCTTAGTAATTAACACCTTCATTTAAAAACTGCATTTTGTGTTTACTTGTGTTGTCTTTGACTAATATTTAAACTGGTTTGATGTTCCCAAACACTTAAGTGTGACAAACATGCAAAAAAATAGGAAATCAGGAAGGGGGCAAACACTTTTTCACACCACTGTATATTAATCAGTGAATTCAGTAACGTACTTGAACAAAACTTCTTTATTACCACATTCATAACCAAGCAATCACCAAACAACATGACTGATGAGCTTTACAGTGCTGGCATATCAATGTACGTGAAAAGTCCATCTGAAGTCTTGCTGTGAGCAGAATTGAGTAGACCAGAGACTGGATTATGCTGCCAATGATCTCAGAGGACAGTTAATACTTGAGGTGAGCACATACCGTGCCATTATGTGCACACAAGCTTGCAGACAGTTCCTGAGAAATGGCAGAGCAACAGGAGCCTGATTGAGATGAACAGAATGGTGCATTACTACTGTATTCCAGACTACAAGCACAGAGGCTGAGACGGGCCTGCATTAGTATAATCAGCATTAAGACTTGGTACAAAAAGGAAAGAAACCCAGCCTAATGGAGGACAGAGGGGCCATGCTGAGCTTAAAAGAGCAATAAGATTGATTTTCCATGTATGACACAAGTTAGATAAGAAGCACTGACTGGACAGTGTGGAACATCTTAGGCTTGTAAACAAGCAGATTAAAAAAAAACACTCAAGGGCATTGGTGATTGTGGTAACGCCGTGAGGCGAATAGGACGAGGAAGACGAACGCAGGGTCAAAAAGTAAGGGGGGGATTTTTAATAAAGACAACCAAGGCAAACACAGCGAACTGAACAGGCGAGCAAATGAAAACGGGTGGACACAGAAACGGGCCGGAGCCGAAAACGGGCATGAACACAACTTGGACAAACCTGGGGTGTGAGGAATGCGGACGGAGTGCATAGGAGCCGCGAGACGAGGGACGGTGTGTCTTAGGCACGACCGGTAAGGGACAGGTTAGGGACACAACATACAATAATCCGCAGTGAGAGTGAGGTGAGTGCGGTTTAAATAGTGTGTAGGTGTGATGAGGGAAATGAGGAACAGGTGCGTGTGATAGTGACGTGAGTAGGTGACGCTGGCGTGGTGGCCAGCGAGCGTGACAGATTGCTTCAAAACAAAATGTAGTAAGAAAGTAATAATCAGTGTCTGTACTACTAATTAATCATAGTGGAATTCAATATGTTAGCAAATCAAATGATTAAATATCTCACCACAGCACTGTGGTGTTCATTCATTAAACTTTAATCTAAAGACTAACACTCATTGGATGAATGGCTTTGAAATGCCTTAGCGATGTCCGGGTTTCACAGGCAGTGAATGGAGTGTGGGTGGGTGGGTCCGTTTTCCAGTATTTATTTGACAATGTGCTTATTTGGGCCGGAAATTCGTACAATTTATTCGTAACAGGGGTGTATTGATAGACAAATCGAATCGATTCACGTCCGATTTTCTCACGATTATTCCTTTTTTATTTCTGAAATGTGAACAAAGTTCCTAAACAAAAAGAATCTTTAGTCCTCTGAAATGAAAAGAGATTAGAAGCCTCACTGAGAATGGGATATTCGTCTGTGAGTATGACTGCACCCTCTGGTGTTCAAAAAAGCAATTACATTAGATAGTGTAATAACCTCTTTTTACTTTTGGCTGTTCCCATCAGGGTTGCCACAGCGTATCATATAAAATTAAAAAAAACAAAAATAACTAGACATGTCATCTGTAAAACAGCTTTTTACCTAAGTAGTAGGCAAACTGCAGCTCCAGTGGAAGTCCATGCGTTATGGCTATTTACATTTACACCATTTAGCAGACGCCCTTATCCAAAGCGACTTACAATTGATACAATCTTACAGCCCAAGCAATTGTGGGTTAAGGGCCTTGCTGAAGGACCCAACAGTGGCAGCTTGGCAGAGATGGGATTTGAACCCAGGACCTTTTGGTCCATAGTCCAGTACCTTAACCACTAGGCTACCACAGTCTCGCTACCACAGTCCCTATGATACCCTAACCAGTAAAATGAAGTCATGTGAACATCTCTGCTTCCCTGTTAAAAAAACTCCGCACCACTGCTGTCATAATCCGTTCAATTGCAACTGACTAATGATTGTCTCACTTTGGTAGTAACAGAAAAGACACTGCTTGTATACATAGTGTGAGTGTAGCACAGCTAGGGCTGAGGATCCTGCTGATATTTGCTCTCATCAGGCTGAGGCAGGCTGTAAACATATCGGATCGATGTGATATACAGTCCCTCTCCTATCACTGCCTTGCCAGCTTGAACGGAAAGATTTAGCACGCCGCTTTTCTGTTATCGCTCAATCTCTCTTTATAAATCAGAAGGCCTCGTGATGCAGGCGGGTGGAACTAAACCGAATAATAGTACATTAATTACTGTCATGATCTCGTCCCTTCCATTCTCTCGCCATTCATCTCATCCCCCGCTACGCTAAATGTGTCATTGATTTCCTCCCCTTCCGCCACTCTCTCTCTCTCCCAATACCACTTCACCTGGGTTACATAATCCCGGCCATATTGATCTCCATAGTGATTGCCGGAGCTGGAGTTAATCTAATCAGGGAGCTGTGTGTCGGGTCTCCAGGGGACTTCAACAGCTTTAGGCGAGCAGGGACAGAGGAAGCAGTGGGGCACGAGGCTGTAAATCCAGGAGGCTGGAAAGTAGCTCATTATTATCGAGAACACTGCAGGCCGATAAAATATGGCTGACACGACGTGCGAGAGGCCACCTGTAAACATAGGGTTTGTTTCGGTGCTGAGACCCGGAAGATGTATGTGCAGCTAACCCTGAGTTGTGCTGTCGAGTGTGTAATTAGATTATTACATTTGATTTCACTACAACCTACTTTCCTTAGGAAGACGAGAAGGTATGTAAACTGTGCTGTGTGGTATTAGTCCGGTCAATAAACGGGTCTCTCCAAATTAGGTTGTGCAGCCTGCACCTTAGGAATAATTCAAGCGAAGCCAACTAAAACTAACACTTCGAGCAACAGACAAGAGATGTACAGTACTGTGCAAAAGTCTTAAGCCACCGTTAGATCAGATACACCATAGTTTTAGCATATATAATTATTTCTCAGTCTCTTTCTTAGAGTGCAACCAGAAAATACAGAAATGCCAAGTTGATCCTTCTACAATCCAAAGAAGCTTGATCAGGAATGGTCTTGTTGGAAGGGTAGCAGCCAAGAAACCATTATTTTCAGAAGGGGCACAGGGTGAAAAGGCTAAGCTATGCTAAAGCTCACAAAGATTGGAATAAAGATCAGTGGAAAATGTATGGATATTGGAAGATGATCTAATAGTGTAAAGCTCCTTTAAGGCAGTGCTTTATTGTAAAAAGTGCTCTATAAATAAATCCGACTGTTTTGTTTTTGAGTATGTTGAGTATTATGGAGTGACAAAACCAAGTTTGAAATTTTTGGGTCCAATCATCAACAATATGTTATATATGGTCATTAAACCATTGCTAAAATAACAAATCTAGTGGTGGTCTAAGACTTTTGCATAGTACTGTATATTTATTAGATCAATGCAATTCTGCATGTGGAAAGCAAACTGGGTATGGAATATAGTTTTATGTGCCTCATCTTGAATTCTGTATACTTATGCGAGCAGACGTTTGCTTTAAAATAAAAAAGTAAATACGTTATTTAACAAGAACCCTGCCTCAGATAACCCGGACTATAACTGGACAATGGCTCAGGAGGTTTAGGTTTCAAATCGCTCGAACTACTCTAAATTACTCAACCCCATTTGATTTATTGTTAAAAACTCTTGGTGTTGAATGATGCCAGACTTTCACTGGAGCCACAATATGAACCTCTTGATCTGTCAGTGACGTCGACCATAATGGGGAAAAAACTACACGATCTTTATAAACACCAGTTTAGTGAAATGTCTTGTATGAGATAAGACAGGGCATGTCTGATAAAATGACAGCAGGCTAAAGATGAAATGACTTGTACTGAAACGATTCCACATAAGCAGCAACTGATCGCACTGATAAGAGTTTTGGAGGCTTCTGAGGTATAAAATAGGAATGGATGACAGTGCAGTGAGTAAGGCCTGTGTGCAGGACTGGGTGAAACCGGTTTATGCAGCATATGGAGAGCAGTGTCAGTACTACAGGAAGGGGAAAATGATGTTCAGTGAAGTGGCTATAATTCAGACAGAAAATACACTTATAAATAACAGATATAGGAGATGATTATGGGACTGTGGTGACTTGGCGGTTAGGGTACTAGACTATGAACCAGAGGGTCCAGGGTTCAAATCCCATCTCTGCCAAGCTGCCACTGTTGGGTCCTTGAGCAAGGCTCTTAACCCACAATTGCTTGGATTGTAAGACTGTATCAGCTGTAAGTCGCTCTGGATACAATAAGGGCGTCTGATAAGCGACATAAATGTAAATGTAAATGATTTTCCTGATGGCAGTTCACGAGAGAGCTCTGTGGGTAAAGACCTAAATCTGAATCTCACTCTACTGTACCATAGAACAGCTCAATGACTTCCTAGACACCAACCAAAAACCAGCGCAGACTTACACTTGAAAAGTTTTTTTCCAGATGCAAATTTGTTCTTTGAATCAGTATCTATGGCAATGAAAAAGCCATCATTAGAGGAGCTTGATCAGCCAAAATGCTATAGGCTCATGACATTTGTGAGTGCTGATAAATAAAAACAAACACACAAAAAAGTATTTCAAAATGATACAGAAGAAGGTCTTATAAAACACATGTAGCTTGTTATTTTCTGCATCTCTTAATCAACCTCGTGTCATCCTTTAACATCGGGTTCCCTTAATATTAATGCATGACTGCTTTATTTAATTATATTACAGTTTAAAAAGCAGATGCAGCTTTCTTATAAGAAATAGACAGATTTAAATAATCAAACTAATTGGATAAGTGAATGGAAGGGTAATGCATTGCTTAGCCATAAAACAAAGCAGAGTAGCATTTACATTCATGGGATTTGAACCCTGGATCTTCTGGTCCATAGTCCAGTACTTTAACCGCTAGACTACCACCTGTGCAGTAGTGCAGCGGCTACAGTGCTTAGTGTGGCACATTTAAATGCTAAGCCGCCTTCTGTGTAAAAAATTCTAGGCCGATTTTACGTGTAGATAGATCATTAGAAGAGTGCGGCTTTGCTTTTTTTTAACATTTATGAACCAAAGTCAGGAGCGTATACTTCTTTCTGAAATCTGTCAGAGGCAAGGTCAAACTGCCCTCAGGATAAAATCATTGTTCTGGAAGGTGATTCTAACTGCGCTCTAGATCGCGTCGTGGACAGGAATTGTGAGGAGACTCATCTAAGCTCTTCAGTCCTGAAGTCTATAATCAACAACCCAACTTTGTTGACCTCTGGGTTATACCACTGTTTCCCATCTTTTTCCGCAGTCCCCACTATTGTTGATAATGATGTACTGTATTTGAGCACCCGACTCCAACATGTACAGGTCTTTTGCTTCCAAACTCCACTGGAATTTATGTTAAACACTGTAATTCATTCAAAAATGCAACTTCTTACTGAACAAATCAAAAAGTGTCAAATCACCTTTACAGTGGAAAAGTGACGTGTTACATATATTTAATGTTTCTGGCTCAAGCATACCTCATTGGTTTGCCTTGCTGTGCCCCCCTGCAATAGCTCTGCCCCCACTGTTGGAACCACTGAGTTAGAGCAGTGTTTCTCAATCCTGGTCCTGGAGCCCCACACCTCTGAACATTGTAGTGTTTTCCTTGGTGCCATCACATCTGATCCAATTACTAAGCTCATTAACAAGCCCATTACTGAGTTAAAGTGGGTGTGTTTAAACAGGAAAAGCACTAACATGTGCAGAGCAGAGGGGCTCCAGGACCAGGATCGAGAAACACTGGGTTAACAATACACCCTGGCTAAATGAGGCTTCGAACCATATCTCTGGTGCAAGACTTGGTTGGATCGCCAATTTCCATCTCGCCTACCTCTCACTCAGAGCATTATTATATTTCAGTAAAAGTTTCTGTCCTTTCAACTAAACCACATCACTCACACTGGCACATGATAATAGCTTACTCCATAACAGATCACTCCTTAACTCGAGCACTTTTTCACCATTTTTTTGGGAAGAGAAGAGCTTGTCTTCCCACTTCAAGTCCATGGTGATATATGACAGAAGTACTGATGAAAGCCGTCTTGCTACAATTACCACAGTGTAACATAAACCAAACATTGAAGAGAAGATGAGGAACCTGAACAAATTCTTCAACAAATCATTCCAATCAAGAGGGACACCACAAAAAAACACATTACTGAGAAGAATTTCTGAAAGATTTGCTGGATGAACGGCGTAAATGAGAATTAGATGGATGCTCCTACCCTCTTTTTTTTGGTCTTGAAAGACAGACAAATGAGATAAATATTTTGCAACTTCTAAGCCCCCCAGAGAGGCAGAGAAATAGATGATCATTCCGTAATCAATCTTTGTGCTATTTCATTCCATAGAAAACATTCACGTCAGGAGGTTGTGATTCAACGATCTCTGATCCTTCGTGCCTAACCACAGCTTTCAGAGAGGAATTTGTGCTATGAGCAGACGCTCCAGAGCAAAACAATGGAAAGTAACAGGGATGGATGATCTGTCAGCAAGAACTTTAAAAAACTCTTCTGGGACTTAATTAGACAGGATCTATATAATGTATTTTTGGCAATTATCAACCAAGGACTTCCCCCGTGAGTTGTCAGAGGCAGACTTCCCAAAACGGACATCTTGGAAGTTTCAGTACTTGGAGTGGCCCAGAACCTTACTGTCTGTTTGATTTTTTAAGATGCTGTCAAGTCAAAGCCTCAATTCATCAGTGTTCAGTCTTATTGAGTACCATGTATTCTTTTTTCGAAACTGAACTGGCCAAGAGGCACAACCCTAAACTTCTGTCTTAGGAGCAAAGCAAGCTTTTGACAGAGTGACCATTTAACCTGTACACAAGCCTTAAAAGGCTTTGGTTGGGACTGTGACCACACTTTCGCTGCTTAATAACAACAACTATAACATGCTTAGGATTCAATGTCTTTAGCACGACCTTTTTCACAGCCACCAGAGGCATACGCACGCTTGTCACCTTTCATGGCTGTTGTACACTGCTATTTCTATAGAAACCCTTACTAACCTTCTTAGGAAACATGGAAATATAGTTCCAAGGAATGGCTCCAACCCACCTGACAACCTGTGCTGATGATGTGACTGTTTTTATTGCAAGTACCGATGATGACTTCATTTATCTTCGTGTTTAGATGATTCTCAAAGGCAACTTCTGGCCGGACATGTTAAAATCTGTTCTTCTGGAAATCGCTCAGGAAAAAGGACCACTTGCACTCCCACAACATTATTAGAATAAGGACAGTGGTAATTTAAGTGGAATCCCTTGTTACCTGATTGATTACATGGAGAAAACTGGGAGGGACTATCAGCAAAGTACAAGGCCAATTCCAGAATTGGAGGTAGATTTTTTTCAAACTGTGGAACAGAGGATGACGTCATCAGCCGCAGCTTGGCACATCTATAATATGGCAATGAACTGTGGTTAAATCCTCCTAGTTATTTACTTCAATCACGTCAAAACGATTTTGTTTGATTTTTTATGGGATGGTTCCAACTTCCCTTCCTCTAGAAGCCATGTACCTCTCATGTGAAAGGATTGAGAGGGTCTCATTCCATGCCTTCAAAAATGGAAGGCTATGAGAATCCAGACCGTACCAAAATGCTTTTCTTATCTGACTCATCAGATTCCACATGCTTTAGTACTCCCATTATTTTTTGTGGCTAGCTTGGAACAAACAGTTATTATAGTATGATGCACAAAAAATATTCTGGTCCTTTTACCCACACCTCTGTTTTTTTGAAAGTTTGGGCTTGTTAAAAACTGAAATTTAAGCCTGTTTTTTTTTGGCCTAGAATATAACTCTTTATTGTCATTATCCAAAAGGTAGAACGAAATTGTTATTTTCCCTTTAAGGTTAGGCGCAGAATGTAGAGTTAGTTATCAAGTAATACACAATCCAGAACAGTCCAGGCTACAGGGATCAGTGGTTCACAAAGGTACGGCGTTCAGGTACTTGGGATCAACTGTCCCAAGACGGGTGAGTGTGGAAAGGAGGTAAAGAGAGATTTCAGGCAGGATGGAGTGGGTGGAGAAAGTGGGTCAGGAGTGCTGTGTGACAAAAGGGTGTCAGCACAAGTGAAAGGAAACGATTTAATAAGAGAGTATTGAGACCCATCCTTGTTGTACTGGCTTAGAGACAAGTGGCCTGACAAAGAGACAGGAAGCAGAGCTGGAGGTGGCAGAACTTAAGATGTTGAGGTTCTCTTTTAGGAGTGTCTAAGGTGGACAGATTGGAATGAGATCATCAGAGGAACAGCACAGGTTGGAAAATTGGAGACAAATTCGAGAGGAAGGACTGATATGGGTTGGACATGTGCAGAGGAGGGATAGTGGAATATATTGATAGGAGGATGTTGGAGATGAGCTGCCAGCAAGAACGGTGAGGACGACCAAAGAGGAGTTATTTGGTTGTGGTAATGACGATATGCCAAGGAGTTGGGGGTGAGAGGTAGAGGACTGGAGGACAAGGTTGAGGTGGAAACGTTTACTCGCTTGGCCGCCCCCTTATAAGGAAAGCCGAAAGAAGGAGAGAAAAAGGAATACACAAGTCAATGGAAAGTCCCATATAGTGTTCCGTGTGTGTTCGTTCTGAAGGAGCACGTGTTTCACAAAAATAGTAAAACGTTCACTTCATGTTACACGGATCCACACACTTGGCGTGTAATTTGAATCTCCCATGTTTTTATTTTTAAACGCCATCATTGTTATATTGGGATGGTGGAGGGGGATTAAATACCTCATACATTGTGGTGGGAAATCGAACCTGCAAGTTTTGGATACAGAGGTTTTTAGACTTCAATAAACCCAGGAGCGCGGGAATGTAGTGAGGCAACATTGAAAGATACATAGCTG
This sequence comes from Ancistrus triradiatus, assembly GCA_025084515.1. NCBI lineage: Eukaryota > Metazoa > Chordata > Actinopteri > Siluriformes > Loricariidae > Ancistrus > Ancistrus triradiatus. Next base: position 81,295 of record JAJAGP010001081.1, on the reverse strand, counting down.
CAGACTCTTACAGATTCCCCCCACCATCTGCTGGTAAGAAGTCTAACTGAATGTCTGACTGGCATTCTGCAAGATTTCTCCAGCAACCACTCACCTCTCTTTTCTGGGATACGGTACGATTTCCATTCAACTGTTTATTTATGATTTTCGCTCTGGCTCCTAACAGTGAGTCATATATGCAGTCACTGGCAAAGCTTTTAAAGCCTATTCGTCTGTCCAACTAGGAAATGCTTAACGGCGGTATAGTAAATTGGTTTTTAAAATATTTTTTGTTGGCTACTTGGTTTTTCTCATAGTGGCTCATTCTTGCCCAAGTTCTCCATCCACATAGAGAACACAATATGAGGACAACAATGGCAGCATGACAATGTGAGTAAGTACCTGTGGTCTCTGCCTTGTCTGGGGGCTTGTTTATCTTCCCTTTATGACAGGAATTCTGAATTTTCTCTTCTTCTTTCTACTTCCATGCACTACATCAGGGGGCGCATAATGGCTTTTAGGGCTTAATTTCAGGTGACTGTGGAATGAAGTCCCATGACACCGTTCTTTGGTCTTCAAGTAGTGGCAGAGCTTTTAAGTGTGTGGTCCATTATCCTTGCTGTCATTGTGAATCCTCCACAAAGAGAAGACTCAAAGAAGCTGCTACAAACAAGAACCTTAATAACACCAGGGACACTTATGACCTGAGGGAAATCTGAGGCTTCAGGCAGGCAGTGTGAGATTTGAACGGTAGTATCTTGAGGGATAAAGCTCATAAGGATGGTGGCAACCGTGAGGTTGAATGTGTGAATACTGACGCTTGAAGGAGACGCCAAGACGCAATGATCTAAGCACAGGTTTGATGATTAATGGTGGGGAACAAGAATGTGCTAAAGTGGCCGCCAACTCCCCCCTTACACCAGCCAAACAGTGATGTCATTCCTCTTCCTCAGTCATCTGCTGTATGGCTGGCTATAACTATTTAAAGATTATATTGCTAAGTATTAAACTGTACAGCCAAATTAGGAGCAGTAATTTAACAAAAGCAGGGTTTCTGTGGCGGTGAGCTAATGATTTACGCCATATTATTAATTCACTGCGCACAGCGAAAGTGCACTCTGGACAGGACGCCGGTCTATCGCAGCACTGGGGGATGATCGTCCCCATCCAGCTTTTCCTCCTTCAGACATGACCTAGTCGGAAGGCACTGCTGGGACCACAATATATGAGCACTACGGGTGTAACAATGCATCGCAATTGTTTAGATATCACGTGCGTTCTCTTTATAACACCTGACGCAAATGCATTTTTAAACACCAGAGGGCGCAATCAGAGTGTATTGTTACACTCCTAGTGAGACCATTATTATTTTTCAATCTTTCGAAAATGAACCAGCATTGCACTTTACATAAACCTAAACTGCAGTCCAGGTTGATTTATTAAGCCATAAATCACAATCAGGACTAAATATGATTCATTTGCTGATGCATGATTTTCAGCTTGGAAGCTCTGTACTGCCAGGCACAGATGTAGATAGATCACTTAGTTTTTAAATTCTATTTAATTAGACTCTTGTCCTGGTTTAGCCTTACAGAGTGAGTGTGTCTGTTCATGTTCCGGGTACCAGGTGCGGTGGAGATGATGGTGTCTTTTATTAAGTTAAAAGACACTGAGTATTCATCTGAATGCAGCTAGTCTGCAAGTGTTGCACTTCAACACGGTCTGAGGTGGAATTTGTGTAGACCTATCACTAAATGAAAAGCTGGTTGTTACGCTTTTTTTCTGCTTAAGTGACTTTAAAGACTGGAGGGCTTTTAGCCTATTATGTTCGCCTTCCATCAGGAGAGCATCTCTGAGCGTCTTCCTAGCTAGCTGGCCTGATTTACTGTGAGTTAAACACCTGAGTGTTCACTTGTAACAAAGACCATTGCTGTGAGTAGTGTGACTGGGAGGCGACAGATCTTATCCTGAGAGCTTTGGACATTAGAGTTGAGGATAGTTTACTATCTTAATATCGATTGCATTCTGTCTCTACCTGGATACAGGGCTGACTACTATTGTGGGACAACATTTTGGTAAAATGGGATTTAGCAATCAGTATATACACTCACTGATCACATTATTAGATACAGGACCCCTGCAGATCAGGTACTATTTGCGTAGTGGATCATTCTCAGCACTGACGTGGTGCTGGTATGAGTGGATCAGACACAGCAGTGCTGCTAGAGTTCCTTAACACCGTGTTCACTCACTGTGGACTCTATTAGACACATCTACCATATTGTTTGCCCTTGTAGATGTCAAGTCAGAGACAGTAGCTCATCTGTTGTTGGATCCTCTACTTCATCAGTGCTCATAGGATGCTGGTGGCTGGACATTTTTGATTGGTGGCCTATTTTTAGTCCAGCAGTGACACTGGGGTAATTAAAAACTCCAGCAGCCCCGCTGTCTCAGTGTCAGTGCAGTACTGAGAATGATCCACCACCAAAATAGTACCCGATCTGTACTGGTCCTGTGGGGTCCTGACCATTAGAGAGCAGAGGAAAGGGGACAAACAAAGTATGTATAGAATCTGATGGACTACAGTTTGTAATTGTAGAACTACAAAGTGCTGCTAAATGGTAAATGGAACTGATAAAATGGTGAAACAAGGTGTACCTAAAAAAGTGATTGGTGAGTGTATTTTTCCAGAAACTGTATGATTAGCAGAGATGTTTTTGAAAGCTTCAGTGTTCTCTGTAAATTATTTAAAAAACGAAACTTTAACCAGATAAGCCGACGACTTCAACTCAATCAACTACTGTTCTAGCTTAGCATACATGCTCCCCAATTAATTGTTTTGCCCCTTTGCTTTTTAAACACAAGAGAAATACTTGTAGTGTTTCATTCTATCTAGCTTCGTTGTGTCAGAGCTGAGATATCAGCTCGACTCCGGCACCTCACTTTAACAGCCTGTTAAAGTGTAAACATCCGGGTCATTTTAAGATACAGTATTAATCACTTATTGGCAATAAATCCGCTTTTATTTGCAAAATGTCCGACTCTTATTAATCACCTCTCGCCTCTGAAATCTACTCATGTTTAAACAATTTATTCAAGCCTTCGCGTCTTCTTCCTCTTCACGCGTCCTGTCTCTATACCCTATTTTTCACTAGTCTTTCTACCTAATGCCAGCTTCTTGCTGCTTCACTGTACTGGCAGAATCTCTGGAGTTTTACATGCCCTCACAGATGCCTGTTGTTAAAAAGGCAAGGGCAGAGTACTCGCCAGTTTCTTTGATATATAGACGTGCTCTTAAACCATTAAAGTCTTTTTGTGAGGCTCTGAACTCTCTGTAGGCTCGACGCGAGCTGGAGTGCAATGTTTCTCGCTTATGCAATAGTTTATGTTTACACTTACACCGTCAGTCTCTCAGCCAGAAACCCAGAGCGCCTCCTAATGGCCAGTATAGGAACAGTCTAGCCAAATCAGAATCAGAATCACAATTAGGTTTATTGCCAAGTACGTTTTCACAAACAAGTCATTTGTCTTATTATGCTGGTGCATGACGTAAAAAGAAATAGGAATAATAGGAATAATTAGGAAAAATAGGAATAATTAATCTTATCCTCAGATGACCAGGTTATTAGGTACATCTGTCTTGAACCTTCACTCACTGGATCTTTGAATCTGGATAGTTGCATTTATTAGTCAGGTTAAGATCTGGATAGCTGCATTTATTGGTCAGGTTAAGATCTGGATAGCTGCATTTATTAGTCAGGTTTAGATCTGGATAGCTGCATTTATTAGTCAGGTTAAGATCTGGATAGCTGCATTTATTAGTCAGGTTAAGATCTGGATAGCTGCATTTATTGATCAGGTTAAGATCTGGATAGCTGTATTTATTAGTCAGGTTAAGATCTGGATAGCTGCATTTATTGGTCAGGTTAAGATCTGGATAGCTGCATTTATTAGTCAGGTTAAGATCTGGATAGCTGCATTTATTGGGCAGGTTTAAGATCCTGGATAGCTGCATTTTATTAGACCAGGGTAAGATCTGGATAGCTGTATTTTATTAGTCAGGTTTAAGATCTGGTGATAGCTGCATTTATTGTCAGGTTAAGATCTGGATAGCTGCATTTATTAGTCAGGTTTCAAGATCTGGATGCTGCATTTATTAGTCAAGGTAAGTTCTGGATAGCTGCATTTATTAGATCATGTTATGAAGATTCTGGATAGCTGCCATTTTTAGTCAGGTTAAGATCTGGATTAGGGCTGTTCATTTATTAGAGTCAGGTTAAGATCTGGATAGCTGCCTGCATTTATTAGTCAGGGTTTAAGATCTGGATAGGCTGCATTTATTAGTCAGGTTAAGATCTGGATAGCTGCATTTATTATCAATCAGGTAAGATCTGGATAGCTGCATTTATTGATCAAGTTAAGATTCTGGATAGCTGCATTTATTAGTCAGGTTAAGATCTGGATAGCTGCATTGCCAATGTGGGAAAATTGCCTAGGTTGGAGAATAGGTAAAACTGTTGTTTCTGTTGCTTTTTTTTCATCTAATTACTTGTTGTGTAACCACCACATTTAGCAGCTGATTATCAAGATACAAAAACTGTTTTTTATAGGTATGGGTGACTAAGCTGGATGGTACTTCTTTATTCTTCTAATACTCTTCTCTTTCTGCTCCAGATCTGTTTGACGAGCCCAGGGATGAGGACAGGAGGTCTGTTTTTATTGACATTGCATATGAATGAAATCCCAGAGCGCTACTACAAGAGTCTGAGGTAAGAAAAGAAGTCAAAATCAGATGACTGACAATCCTGATCAGGTTTTTTCCAAGTAATACTGAAAACTCACCGATGCTGATGCTGATTCCAAATCCTTTTAAAATGCACTGGCCGCTGCACTAATTTAAATACCAAATTGAAGCAGTGCCTTTGACTTTTTTTGGCACAGACAGATTGGAGTTACAAACATCTCTGCCCAGTGTGCTTTAATAGAATATAAATTGCTTTAGTCGAGTACACACCGCTGTGGTTTTATATTTACAGCTTAAATAATTAAAGAAAGGAATGTGAATAAGCAGCTATAGAATGACTAGTTTCAGGCACTCACGCTGGCCTTTAAATGGTTTTACGAAAAACATAAATTATGGAAGAAATCCAGCTTTTATCCTGATGAATACTCTAATCAGTAACTTGTATGTCTTTGAATAACTTACACTTGCCTGTAATGTACGCTTGCAAGAAAAGTCTGTGATCCTTTTGTAATTAATTGCATTTCTGCATTAATTACGCATAAATTGAAATGTGGTCTAATCTTCATTTAAGTCATAATAACAGACAATCTGCCTACCTAACAACACAAAGACAGTTGTATTGATCATGTCTTAGGTTGAACTGGCACCCTGTCCGGGTGATGTTTCAGTCAGTGCCCAGCGAATACTTTGTTTTTATTTGGCTTATCTATATGAAATATTATAGCAATTACAGTGTATGCACTCGAGTGGCTCAGCAGTCTACTACACTAGATATTTAACCCAGGGACCAAGGTTTGAGCCCCAGTGGTGCTTTCCAGCCAGGTCGGGCATCACATACAGACACATTTCATAGCCCGTCTGCACCCTGTGTTCTCCAGGGTCCCCACGACCCTGACCAGGAAGAAGTGAGGTTAAGATGTTACACTGTAAGTGCATTACAATTCCCTTTCAACAACAATATGAAGCATTCCTCCCTGATGTGTTAGTAATTAGTCTGTGAGATCAGCATAAGACAAGCCTCCTGTTGTGTAACCCCACGAGCTTCCTACAGACCTCTTGCAGTGAACACTATTTATAGGTTAATGATTCTTTCTCGCCACATCGCGATGCACTGGAATGTATATTCCCACTGCTGATGATATGCTCTGAGGTATAGTGCATTACAAAATCAGTTCAGAAGCCTGTCTCTCTCATTCACTTGCCAGCTCCTCAGGACACAAAGCTGACTCAGGCTCTACTTGTACAGACTGCCCTAATTCCCATCCCATCTCAACTTATTGTTCAGTTGGCACGGGAAGAGAATGTGGAATCCTTTACAAGAAGGGCCAGAACCAGCTCTGTATCCTGAGGAGGCTCAGATCTTTCAAGTGTTCGCTTGTACTAGGTTTCTGTCATTCAGACATGAGTGAGATATATATAAGACAGATTTTGCATTCGGGTCATTTGCTTTGGATTATAAATCTATCAGTTTCTAAGTCGATCTGGGTAATAGCGTCTGCTAAATGATCTTTCAAGTGTTTCGCTTTTAATAGGTTTCCTGTCATTCGACATGAGTAAATCAGTCCGTATGAAAAAGTTTGGGCACCCCTGATAATTTTTCATGATTTTTAGTTCATAACTCATTGGTTGGTTTCAGATCACAACTTGAGTTTAAATATATCATCTAGCAGATGAACACCAGTGATATTTGAGAAGTGAAATAAGTTTATAGGATTTTTACAGAAAAGTGTGCATTAATTATTCAACAAATTAGGCAGGTGCATAAATTTGGGCACCCCACAGAAAAATGCCATCAATTTTAGTATATCCTCCTTTTGTAGAAATAACAGCCGCTAAACGCTTCCTACAGCGTCCAGTCTGGAAATTCTGTTGAAGGTGCTTTGGACCATTCTTCTTTAGACAACATCTTCATTCAGTCAGGTTTGAGGTTTTCCGAGCATGGGGACCAGTCCCACATTCAGTAAGTTCAATGCTGGGGAACTGAGATGCATTCCAGAACTTTGTACTGGTTCCTCTGCTGATGCCTTAAGTATAATTTTGAGCAGGGTTGTTGAACTATGAAACAGTGACACCATCTGCAGCAAGATGAGGTTGTATGGTCTTTGGAGGTGGTCTGTTGTCTTGACTACGACTGTTCTCACCATCCTCTCGCCTCTGCCTATCTGATATTTTCTTGGTCTGCCCACTTCGGGAGTTCCTAACTAGAACTGTGCCTGTGGTCTTCCATTGCCTCACTATGTTCCTCACAGTGGAAACTGACAGCTGAAATCTCTGAGAGAGCTTTTCCCTTTCCCTGAACCATGATGTTGAACAACCTTTGTTTTCAGGCCATTTGAGAGTTGTTTTGAGGCTCCCATATTGCCACTCTTCAGAGAAGATGCAAAGAGGAGAAAAACTTCCAATTGGCCACCTTAACCCTTTATCATAGTTGGACTCACTTGTGTATGTAGATCAAGGGTCAGTGAGCTTACAAAACATATTTTGTGTTCCAATAATTAGTGCTAAAGGTATTCAAATGACAAGGGTGCCCAAATTTATGCACCTGCCTAATTTTGTTTGAATAATTACTGCACACTTTCTGTAAAACCTATAAACTTAATTTCACTTCTCAAATATCACGGTGTTCATCTGCTATATGATATATTTACCTAAAATTGCTGAGCTGGACAACCAATGATTTATAAAGAAAAATCATGAAAATTATCAGGGGTGCCCAAACTTTTTCATACGACTGTATATATAAAACAGATTTTGCAGTTCAGTTGCTTGGATTATAAGATTGTATCAGTTCTAAGTCGCTCTGGGTAAGAGCATCTGCTAAATGCTCTAAATGTAAAGCTGGATTCGAAACTAGGATGTTTTCCCACTGTTTATATGCTTTTGTGCAGGACCTGCGCTATTTTAAGTCAAAGAAGACAGAGCGAGGTTTGCTAAAGGAGGGCTGGAGAGACACACAGGACCCCATCATGTGCTCCTACAAGCTGGTTACTGTAAAGTTCGAGGTGTGGGGACTCCAGACTCGTGTGGAGCAGTTTGTACACAAGGTATTTTTCTCTTTCTCCTAGCTGAATTTGATTTGTCAAACTCACTAAGGTTCATACTACCAGACACAAAATAGTATAAAACCAATTATGTAGTATCATTAGCAATATTACCAAACACATAACAAAAATGTAAAACCCTGGTATCCATAGTACTGTTTCAGATTTACAGCTATAACAAGTATTTTAATCCCTGTTCACACTGTCCAAACCACTAACCTTATATAGTGTATGATGAGCTGAAAATGAAGCAAAATGTTGGGACTACAATTCTGCACTGAGTGAGTGTGAATCAGTGAATCAGAGTAATGTAACTGATATAGATGGTGTCTCTGAATGGCATTTTGCCTCTACCTGCACCTTCCACATCCTTCCTATGAGTAAGAAGCTACATTTTCGGTTTATACATTATTAATTAGTGAAGAAACTCACTGTGAGACAACAGAGAATATTTTACTATTTTTAGTTACACTCATGCACTTATAGCAAGAAATATTTATAAGAAGTAATCTTAAGTTACTTGATGACTGAAAAATACAGGGAACACAAATAATACATAAAATTAATGTTGTTCAAAATTTCGAGCAATCTGATTGGTCAGAATTTTCCCCGGAATTTTATGATTGGTCAAAAAATTGAGCGATCTGACAGGTCTTAATTTTCCGCCAGATTTTCTGATTGTCCGAAAAATCAAGCAATTTGATTGGTCAGAATTTTTCTTGAATTTTCTGATTGGTCAAAAGAAATCAAGCGATCTGATTGCTCTGAATTTATCCCAAGAGTTTTCTAATTGGTCGAAAATACGAGCAATCTGATTGGTCAGACTTTTTCTCTGAATTTTCTGATTGATCTGAAATTTTCCCTGAATTTTCTTATCGGCGGAAAAATCGAGCGATTTGATTGGTCAGATTTTTTCTTGATTTGTCACAGATTTTCTGATTGGTCACAAAAATCAAGCAATCTGATTACTCTGAATTCTCCCCAGAGTTTTCTGATTGGTCGAAAATTTGAGTAATCCTAATTGGTCGGAATTTTCTCTGAATTTTCTGATCGTCGAAAAATCAAGCGATCTCATTGGTCAGAATCTAGTTTCAGTCTTGCAATTAGTGACATACAAGATCTCCAGTCTTTGCAAAATCATAGTATGTGACTACTCTGTTGTACTTTAGTTTAAAAAAAAAAAATCCTAATCTTTTCAAAGTCATCTAGTGTATGGTCAGCCTTATATATAATGATTTTAACACAAAAAATAATAGATATATTGTTCGCTTTATCCCAATATTCATTATGTACACCATTTACAGGAATGAGGCACATTTAGATAGCGGGTTTGGAGTACACATAAAACTCATGAGAGAAAGAAATTACAGGGCAGTTAAGAAAATTTATTTACCCTTTTCTCATGTAGGAGCTCTAGAGTATCCAAAGGCCATAAGCAGTTGATTATATTTCATATAGTCATGCCTGCTCTGGATGTACACCTTCCTTTTTACTCTTCTTCCTGTCCCCCAGATCTTCTTGTCCTCATTCCTGTCCATGATCAGTCCTAGCAGCCATTATTCATTTAGGGTCATTAGCAGTGACTCAAATTTATCAAATGCACTATCGTTCTCTTTCGGTTGATGTGAACTAATGACGATTGTTCCTCTAACTTGTCACTCTCTCTCTCTCTCCCTCTCTCTCTCTCTCTCTCCCTCTCTCTCTCTCGCTCTCTCTCTCCCTCTCTCTCTCTCTCCCTCTCTCTCTCTCTCTCTCTCTCAAGGTGATAAGGGACGTGCTGTCTCTTGGTCACAGACAGGCCTTTGCATGGGTGGATGAGTGGATTGGTAGGTACAAGGACACTTTTCGTACCTGCTTAATCCTGTTCAGTGTTATGGGTGGTCGGGGCCTATGCAGCAGCACACCCACAAACAAACGGACACTTTAGAGGCAGCAGTTGACCAGCATTAACCACTGATGCCAATAATGTATAACCCAATTACGGTGCAGTTCCATTATTATTTCTTCACATTGGTGCATTCCTCTGTATGGACATACCAGCTGTGAGTTGTACAGCAGCACTTGTTGGCCTACGCCTCTGCTTCTTTGGCAAGGTTGGCACACAGTGCCCCAAATAACGTGACATTGTTTTATAGATGTTCTGCTCAAAGGATGCTGCCTACAGGATACTGGTGGCTGGTGGACTATTTTCAGTCCATCAGTGACACTGAGGTGGTTTAAAACTCCAGCAGCACTGCTATGTCTGATCCAATCCTACCAGGAAAACACAGATTAACACATCACTACCACATCAGTGTCACTAGAGCAGAGAATGATTTACCACCAAAATAGTACCTGGTGCATGAGGGTACTGACCATTAGAGAACAGAGTACAAGGGGACTAACAAAGTATGTAGAGAAACAAAAACACAAACTACAACTGGCAATGACCACTAAAACTGAATAAAGAATAATCAGAATATAAACTGAAAAATATAGAATGTATGTACTGTACATGCTAAAAATGGCCAGTGTGTAAACACACACACACGCACACACACACACACACATTTATATATAAAAGGGTAATATCACTTCTTTTTTCCTCTGACAGACATGACTATGGAGGAGGTCAGAGAGTACGAGCGTGCCACTCAGGAGGCCACAAATAAGAAACTGGGAACCTTTCCACCAGCCATCTCCATCAGCGAGACGCCGCTGCCATCTTGTGGCCATAGTGGGCCATCGAGTGCACCTTCCACACCTCTCTCCACAGAAGCCCCCGATTTCCTGTCCGTGCCCAAGGATAGGCCGCGGAAGAAATCAGCACCCGAAACGCTCACACTCCCAGACCCAGCAAGGAGAGACTCCAGCTACCGACTGCCCAACCTCTTCTTTTGGGGCTCCAGCTCCCGCCAGCCTGAATAAGCCACACACCTGATCCCAAATTTAGCCATGTACCGCTCAGAACTGTGTGGTAAGCGCACATAAAGAGCAAGCCAGTCTCAGAGAGAGAAAAACAAACACTCAACCTTAACCTCTACAGAGGGATTCAATCACTATCTGATTTACAGTAGCCTGAAGGAGCATTCCAATTTTCCAAAAGCTCACAGTTTACAATGTCTCAGGAGTTGCTCTGCTCATGCAGTGATTGTTACTGGGTTTTTTTTTTAACTTCTTACAGCTACCAGTGGCTGCAGTTTTGTCATTTCAGATGAACTGCATTTGCTATTAAAGTGAAAAATACTTTAACAGTTTAACAGTTCCAAGGCTTTGATACTATTTTATCACTCTTCTACATTGATAACATTTCTGTTTGGGTTATTTTTTTCTGCAAACTTGTTTGCCACTTCTGTCCAAGTATAATCAGTGTTTCTGAACTCCCACTGCTCGTAAGAATGTATAGCTTTGTTTTTTGACATGGCCTGTTTTGCATTTGACTGTTTGCACTGCAAAGCAGAAAAATATGCATTTTTCCTTACTATACTGTCCTTAATGAAAACCACTGGGTCTTGTGTTGTGTCTCAGCCCGCTGCTGGATATATGGACTTTAATGCTTTTGTATATACCGTAGCTTACTGCCGTACTACACTGTCACTTTGAGTAGGATTATGCTATTCCATGATTCAGTGATATTTGGCACAATGCAGTATGTAAATAAAATTGAGCTCTCAAGAAATGCACCACTTATGGATTGCTATATAATTCGAACATGTAAAGAAATGCTTACCCCTGGATCCTACAGTTTGCAAACTGTTCTTTCATAATACAGTTCCAGCTCTTTTCTAAGATGTGCCAGCATTAAGCATGCGGCAATCTGAAAAGCATACCGATGTGTTGTAAATAGGCATTGTGAAAATAAAGCTTTATCTCAGTTGAATTTGTGGTTTAATTACTTTAGGTGCATATAGCAAGACAAAAAATGTACTGGCATCCCCAAATAGCAGTGCATTATCGTTCAGCATCAGAATTGCTTCTGTGGCACCAGAGCATGCTGGGTGTTGATATCTAGCAGGATTATGTCAAGAACCTTCAAACACTGCCAAATGAAAACAAGATTTAGACATGATACAAGGAAGAATGATAAAACGAAAAAGTCAGACAGATAACTTGTATCTATTTCACACTTAGCACAGGAGACTTGATGTCATTTGAGGATGGCAATGATGGTGGGAGAACTGATGCTGTTTTATGTTACGTTATACTTACATGACAGGGCGTCATGGAGGCCCTGTCACAGTTGTTTTAGTCACAGAGGTGTTTAGTCACAGGAAAACACAGCCCACTCCACCTCATCCCAGAGATGCTCTATAGGATTAGGATCTGGGGAAAATTCACTGTCATATACCTGGAACCAGTTCATGACTATACAACATTTGTGGCATGGTGCATTGTTCTGTTGAAAGGGTCTTCTGCCATAGGATCAACAGCTGCCATGGAGGGATGAATTTGGTTGGTCACAATGCTTAGGTAAGCCCTACTGTCCACAGATATCAGAGAACCCAGGGTGTGCCTAGAAATTCTCACACCTTTGCTCCACCTCCACCAGACTGAACTTTTGACACCTGACAGGAAAGATTCATTGATTCATGCTGCTTGTGCCAATTCTGGCCCTCTCATCACCATGGTGCTCAGAAATCTGGATTCATCTGACCAGGTGATGTTTTTCCACTGTTCAGAGATCCAATTTTTGTGCACTTTTGCCCAATGGAGTCTTGCATTTGTTTCCTTTAGACAACAATAGCATTCAAACTGGCCTTCTGCTGTTATAGCCCATCCCTAAGGAACAATGAGTTGTTCATTCTGACGTATTATGTGGAGCACCAGAGTTGTATTCGGCTGCAATTTGCTTCACTGTCAATAACCTGTTTGTCAGAACCCTGTTTGTTCTCTGACCCCTTTCGCTGATGAGTGGTTTACGTCCACAGGATCCCCCATTGGTGGATGTTTTGTCTCAATTACACCTTTCTCTGTATACTCTCATACAGGCAAGCTGCAATTGTGAAAGGACAGGTGTCTAATAAAGAGGCCATTCAGTGTATATGGATATTAATTTTGAATTTGAATGTGTTAAGTCAACATTAATGTAGTAATGGTCATAGCCTGAGGCAGTAAATAGTATAAAGTGCCACAGCAAATTGGTCAGGTTGCGTAGTTTATTAAAGACAATTAAAATGCTATTTTCAATATATTATATATCAATTACAAATAATGGTTTTTGTCAAAATGTTTAGTTGATTCCATTAATCGGTGAAAACGAAATACAGCTCTGGGTTGGATTGTTCCGAATTGTTTCCTGCAGAGCTAGTAGTTTGCTGCTAATACTTTGCTCGAATGAATACCTTAATATGTAGTATATAAGCGCATATTTTTTGGACGGCATGTGTGTAGTTCTGGATTGTGGAGGTAATATATTTTGTATTGGAAGGGCACCGCTTCAGTTCAGAGAGAAAAAGCAAAACACAAATCGCCAGTCAGGTTTTTAACGTTTGTTAAAAGTTGTTAATAAGGAAGACATTTGAATGATCCGTCAGTGCCGAACTGCTATAGCTAGTGTTTTGTTGGCTGGCTAGCTAGCTGCCTCGTTAATGGCGGATGAGAGATTTCCCAGCTGGATCTATAATTTATAAAGTAATACTGTTATTGTGTCGCGGAATGAAGTTATAAGATTTTTTTAGGCGAGAATGTAGTTTAAAATTCAACTATGCGGTCAGTTTATCAAGATAAAGCTTACATAAAAAAATGCTCACGATTTCGGAGATGTGACGTCAAGTTATTAATGTATTTATTATGCATTATATTTATTATTTGTTCAGTCTGTATTCTAAATATGAATTGTTTGATATTAATTGAAGTTCAGAATTAAATTCCCTTCTAAAGTCAGACTTGTTTGGTGCTCGCGTATGTATGGGAAGGTTTTTATTTATGCTTAAATGCGATCGGTCCGTTGTTACATGTAGATTAAACTATTTAATGGAAAGTAAAAGATCGGAGGACTTGTTCCACCACTGTCAGGCTTTATACAAGATGTTTTAGGATTGAATCTAATTAAGTAAACCGTGTTGTCTCCATAGCCAAGTACGCTGCTGTTCCAATTGTCCAGACTTAGGAAGTACGCAAGTGATATTGAGAGACGTCCAGTGTCACGCCTTAACTTTTCTCCGTAAGCAATATTTCTGGAATTTTCTCTACTGTTGCGGTTTTTAATGATAAGTTGGCTTTAGTAATTCATGAAGGCAGTGAGTTGTTACAGTTTAAGCAAGTGTTGTTTTATTAATTTGGACTTTATAGCTGTAAAATTGAGCACCAAGTCTAGGTTTGGATATCTGCTGACTTTCTGATGCATGTCTGATTGGTTGGCTTTTCCCATTAGGTTACAGCCATTCCTGAGGAGACGGTGGGACACGGTCTAAATTTGCTGAATTATCTCTGAAACATGGAGCGTCACAGAGGAAAGTCTTACCCTTCAGACCATCATTCTAAGAAGGACAGAGACGGCAATGATGGTACTTGCTCTGACAAGCGATTCAGGACCTGGGATGAACCAGGTGGATCAGTCCCCCGGACTCTGAGTACCCGTTCGCACCTGTATGAGCGCCAGTTCCCTTTGTACAAACAGCCCATAGAGATTGGCGCCTTCTCTCTGGATTCGCAGCGAAATTTCTTTAATGACCCCAGACAGCTCCGATATTATGTGGATCCTGATAAGAACCCGATGTTCAACCTGAGAGATGGTTACCGGGATCGCTACGTGAAAAGGGATGAAGCTATTAAAGAGGGAATTGATCATATATTACAGTGGGTTCTAACCAACAGAGCCAAACTCTCCAGCTCCTCCTCTTGGTGAGAAAATATGCCATTTTGATTATTTAGTTCTTAATTTCCGTCAACTACACAGTTAATAGGCTTGATCCTGTCATGTTTCAGACACTAGTTGGTGGGTATGATGATCACCATCATGGGGAGTCTGCATGGTAGTCACCCTCTTGGGGTGCTGGTTTATTGGTCATAATTAAGTGATGCTTGTATTCTGGCATGCTGGTCAAGCAGCCTAACCAGCAAGCTTTTGCTGGTCAACCTGCAAGTCCGTTCTGGATTACCAGCACTAACCGGCTGGACCAGATTATATTTTGATCAGGAAACAGTTCATTGATTAAAAATGGCCGAAGATGAAATGGGTGCAATACACCTGAACCACATTCATTTCCAGTCCTCTAGGTGTAGACTTTGTCACATGGCGAGGCCACTTAACCAAGCTGTTGACTACACCATATGAGACCAGGGAGGGTTGGATGCTGGCTGTTTCCAAGTTTGCTGGCACGCTTTACATATGTGAAGTGGAGACGGAGGCTGCTCGACTGAACCGTGAGGACCGCACTGAAATGCTTGAGGAGATGACGTACTGGGGCTACAAGTTTGAGCAGTACATCTGTGCAGGTACTAGAGCATCCACAGCAAATTTGTAATTCCATACTATATCACTGTTAGCATATAGAACTGTAAGCAATTTTGGACACAACCTTGGTCCTCCCCGTCTTTCTTCCCTATAACGTTTGGGAAAGATTTTCTTTACCACTGTTGCCTCAGGGCTTTGACTTGACTTGACAACCTTGTGTGCTTTGCTCATTACTGTGTGGCAAGAAATGTGATTACTGACAATGACAAAAATCGTGCAATTAATGCAATCAGATATTTTAACCATTTGGCAGCTCTCCTTTCAACAGGAGTGCATTCCTAAGGGCAGGGTTCATATTCCAATCTGTCTGTATTTTAGGTGACGTAAATGGTGTTCCTGACCCAGGAGGCGTGGTCAACACAAACGAGGCTTTTTGCACAGTGGTCCAGACTCGTCTAGCGGACCACAAGCTCCTCTTCTCTGGCGAGGTGGACTGTCGGGATAAAGATCCCAGAGCTCCTCAAGCTCCGGCCTGCTATGTCGAGTTGAAGACCTCAGCAGAAATCTGCCACCCCAAACAGCGCAGTAACTTTCACAGGTGTGCCTTCAAATTAGCTTTAGACATGCTTTAAGTAGTACAAAGTCAAGATTGTTAAAGTCATACGTGGTTCAGTAAAATAAATCCAGCTTTCAGAAGGATGCCCAAAAAGATTTCTTCATGTAAAAATGCACTGTTGTGCTTAGGGCTGTCACCACTAATTTTCTGAATCAAGTCCATTCTGATTCACAACGTCCAGGTTCTATTCGATATCAAGTCTGTTAAGGGATATTTAAGGGTTCTGTTTGGATTTGAAAAGAGGTTTTCATAGAACTAATGTTGTAATTGTGCACAGAATACTCAATCCACCATTATTAAAGTATCAGAGTTTACTCGAAGAATTAAAAGTTATAGTAAAAACTCACTAATGTAATACTGGATCGTTTTCAATAAATAAATGGCCAAGTATAATATTTTTGTCTCATCTACTTTTTTGACTTGTGTGAAAATCTGATGATGTGAATTATGAATTATGCAGAAATATAGAAAATTTAGATAATATAGAAAGTTTTACTGCTGATGGTAAGTTAGCCAGCTTGCTATTGACATGTCAGTTTAGTGAACAATGGAGAACAGCAAGAAAATCTCGCAGATACCAAAACATGTGTACAGTATATGGCCTTGACTGCTATAAATCTGTGAACTGTTTTCCCTGTGTTCGTCACAGGTACAAGCTGCTCAAATGGTGGGCTCAGTCGTTTCTTCCCGGAGTTCCACGAATCGTCGCTGGCTTTCGAGACCGTGATGGAGTAGTGGTGTCTGTAGATACGTTCGACATCTCAAAAATACCCCAACTGATCAAGGTTTGTTCAGATCGTTACGATTTGAATATGTTAAGAGCAATACAAAATGCTTTATTCCTTCGTTTCCCATATAGAACGAGCACAACTGCTGGAAGCCGACAGTCTGCATGAACTTCTGTAACGACTTCCTGTCCTTTGTGAAGTCACTTGTGACGGAGGATAATCCAAAGTATGGCGTTTACTTCTTACAGGTTTGCTCAGTTCTGCTGATTTCTGAACGTAAGTTCTTCATTTTTGTCCTAATCGTGTCTTTCAGCCTGGTGTACCTGTTTGAATGGGAACCCCGCAGAGATGTGACTTACACTGTCCATAGAGACTCTCAGTATACGTTCCTACCAGACTGGTATATTCAACAAATGAGTAGCCATCATGCTACAGAAGCAAAGTCCTCATAACGTAATTGCAAATATTGGATCTATTGATGTCTTGATTGAGGTTTTAATGTGGGATATACCTGTGGTGAGAGGTTGTAGTAACTCGAGGTGCAGCCTGTACCGAGTGACAGAAAGTAATTTGCGAGTCACATGGTAAGACGACAAGCTGTTAACTTTCATTCAGCTGTGTCTTAGTAGGACAGGATTGAGAAAGATGAGCAGTGGATTTTGGACAGCCCTTACTTATGAGTCCTACTCTGTGACACCATTGAAATTAATCACAAAATCCGGTTCAAAAAGGTGTCCCCCAGTTATCTCATCTCCATTTACTCAGTTGAGGGAGCAGCACAGGGTAAGACAAGTCTGTCCTTCCACCGTCAGTCCAAGATTTTGTCCTTTTTAGATCATATCTGGTCAGATGTTTACGGTTTTATTCAAGTTGTGTCTGAAGTCATTTCCTTTTCTGGTGTATTGTAATAGCTAGTTAGCATGATTTGGTAAGACATGGCTCAGTAAACTGGATTTCACTGATGCACAAAGCTCTGTTAGCTATGAGGAGATTCTTCTCCATCATTACTGTTAATCGTGTGATGCAGCTCTTCGTATAAAGGCTTTGCTTTGACCTTCGAGATTTAGAAATGTTTAGAAATCAAAATCCATGTTTAAATCCATGTTTCAAAATCAAAGAGCCTTATATGGCCAAAAAATAGGCAGCATACAAATGGCAACAAATGAATTTGATCTGAGGTTGTGAAATGTATAAGTACTGTGGTTAATTGTCATGAATAATCAGTGTTTCTCTAGCACAGGGTGTGAGCATGGACATTTTTAATGGGCTGAAGGTAAAGTGCTTTCATCAGAAATCTTATCTTAAGCAGCTATATTTTAATTACATCTGCCCAAGGTAACAGGATGACATTTGAACACTGATAACGTTTTTAATTAGTTTTTGTATTTTCGATTCTTGAACACGTGACCAGAACACGGTTGTACACACCTGAAAGGTGATGAAATCTGTGACTGGGGTTTTAAATGATGTTTAATTACAAATTGCTTTCTATAAAACCCATTCCTTTTAATTTTGGGTTTAAAATTCATTTTTTATTTTATTATCGCTGTTGTACTACTTACATTTTAAATGTACTCCTTTATGATGATGTCATTACATACTTCCATTACTGCTGAACTTTGCACTAATATTACTACATGAATCGATCATCTAAGATCTATTATTATGGCAATAAATAAATAGTGATTGATTATTTGGTGCATTCATGTGGCTAAAACTGTATGGTGGTTATTGATTTTTTTTGGTTATTAAAGAAGAGACAGTTAAGGTCAAATCAGAATCAATGTAATATCTGCAATTAATTACAGTTAACTACAGCGTAGAACTACAATTGATTATTTTTATGCCCTAATTTTATGAATAACAATAAATGAATAACAAACTAACACTAAAGAATTTGTTTGTGCTAACTGATGCCTTTCCTTTGGAAAGCAAAGCTTTTGGAAAGATGCTGGGTCATTATGGGAAATGTAGTACCTGTAGTGGTGTCCTGTAGTTCTACTCAACAATCCTGGATAAAGTTTTACAGGGGCATGTGCCCCAGGGACGTGGGTCTGATGATGCCCATCTGCAGTCTTGTCATCATTCTAACCCATGAAGAAAATGTGCAGCTGATTTTTTTCTTTCAAGTTATCATTTAATAAAATGTCCATCTATATCCCAAGTTATTTCACCATGGCAAAATTGAAGTGCATTAGATTTGAATATGGAATTGTAACTGCAACTTTATAATGTAAACCAAGTTACATTGTACCAAAACATCCAGACTAACCAAATGTTCACAGACACGCAGGAAGATGTTGAGACAAATTATGTTGCTGTCAAATCAGACGGACATGCTTGGCCATGGCTGAGGTTGTGGAGGCCAGTCAGGGATGTCAGCTCCCATCCAACTCTGAGCAGGAGAAGCCAGGTTAGATGAGGAGGAAAATAGTGTTCTTGATTCTTAATGATGTTAATCATTATATAAATTAGAATGGAACAGCATCCCCACTGACCACATAAATCACAAGTCTAATATCACCATTGTCGTGATACTGTACATAATTTCAATTAAAGTTAATGTTTTGAATAAACGTTTAACAATTGGGTAATGAGCCGGTTAAGGGAATCAACAGCCACGCTTGCCCAGCCCTATGCCAGACTGGCATTTCATACAGACCCCCTATGGCTCTGCCCATGGGTGAAAAGGTAAAAAATTTAAATGTTGAACATAAAATTGTTAATATAATTCATCCAAACAGTGTTCTGCGTTCCAGTTTCGAAGCTGAAACAAAGGTAATGTGGGTCACAGTTAGAAAGTAAATGCCCGGGCATTATGGCTCAATTGCCTGACCTCATGTAAACACCGAAAGAGAGGTACAGAGCATGAATACAGTCTCACCAGCGACCTACATACTGATGCAAAAGCATTACACATACCGGCAGCAAACGAAGCTATATCTACCTAATCTGTGTAAAAAAAATGAACTAGAATACAGTCTGGTAGAAAATGTAAGACAAATGTTTCAAAGTAAAGGTGTGTGTTAAAACTGGTTTCAAAATAAGCTTTCCTACAGTCATGTCATGTATAAAACCTTAAAAAGTGACCAGTTTCCATGTTTTACAAAAAATACAAAACTAATAAGCAAAACTGAACGTACATGGTAACAGGGTGCAAGTTAGAGGTAGGAAAAGAGCAGGTTGCATCTGGTTAGGTTTAAGACTACTCCGTGGGCTTGGATGTCAGTGCTTGAGCTTCTTATTGATGCCCATTAGTTTAAAGGTGACTGCGGCGATCTTCTCGTACACCATGAACATGAGGGCCGCTGTCAGCACCGTCTGCAGAAGCTTGGCCTCCAGACCCTTGTACAGGCCTAGCACTCCGTTCCTCCTGTAACAGATAAGAGTTCATCTGAAGGGTGAAGAAAAGTGACACACCTTACCCAATTAGTCTGAATGAGGGGCGTATTACTATAGTAACATCTAAAACTACAAAATGAAGGGTTTTGGCAGTGGGTTCTTGTAACACCGACTTACCTAATCCGGTCCATTAACAAATTGACCAGGTTGCGCATGCTGCCCAGCAAACCTCCTCCCTCTTGTGATTTGTACTGGCCAAACTGAAGGAGAAACAGGCGGTTATGGTGTGATATGATTATATTATTGGAACTGCAGGCAGTGTTGGAAGGAAAATGTGACGATCCACAAGTAATGCTAATAAACCTGAGGAATGACATTACCCTCAGTATAGACTGCACCGTCTGTAGTGGATAAGTGGCAGTCGTCGCGATAGCTTTGGCAATGGCACCGATGAGGAAGATTTCCAGAGATGAAATCTGAAAACCCGGCATTTCCAGTTGAACAGAATAAATGAAAGCTATACAGAGACCGAAGTCAATTCCAGATCTTTAGCACTAAATATGGCTCACCTTTCTGCCATCTCGGCCCGCCCTCCTCTTCATGGCCTCGTAGAACATGAACTGCACAGCGGGATTGAACACCAGCAGCAGGGACGGGAGCGTACCGTTCCAGAGAGCCCCCACTCCTTCATTAGCGATGATCTGGGAAAAGGTGTCTTGGAGACAATAATTAAGTTAGTTTCAAGTATACTGTACCAATCAAAAGTTTGGACACACCTTGGACTTCTTTATTTTTATTATGTTCTACATTTACTATTAAAGACATTACAGCTATGAAGGAACACATGGAATTATGTAGTAAACAAAAGTGTTAAACGAACTACAATATGTCTTGCCACCTTTTGCTTTGATGCCAGCTTTGCACACTCTTGGCATTCTCTCAATCTCGGTAATCACCTGGAAAGCGTTTCAATAACAACTGGGCATTGTCATAAGTTGAGCACTTTCATGCCTTCTTAATGTCTTTGCGACCATCGGTTTTGTGGTGCACAAGTCTGGTGAGAAGGTGTCCAAACTTCTGACTGGTACTGTATTACACTGGCATAGAATAAACTTTTCTGACTACTATTATAAATGTTTGAATTATTTGCCATTTAGAATGAAAGGGACCATAGAACTTTGGTTACCCTTGTTTAGTACGTACAGCATACGTATATGGCCAAAGGTTGTAGACACCCAGACATCGCACCCGAAATATAGACTAGTCCCAATTCACTGTTCGTAGAAAGAAGAGCGATTCATTTCCCTTTGGACCACATGTTCGTAATTTCAGCAATAGGGAGTACTTCTGACCAATAGCAAGAAGTTTGGTGTTCCTAGGTCACTGCTTAAGTACATTACTAGGTTTAAATAGGAACAAAAAAGCTTAACATAAAAATTGTGACCCCTTCTAATACCAGTGTTTGTCTATAGAGATTACACAGCTCACCATGACCTTCGCCAGGAAAAGCACAAGGAAAGAGTATTGAAGAAAAGTCCTCGATTCCATGCACCTATCAGCAACGGACACGGCTGGAATTACAGAATCCAGGGGTATCTACATACGTCTGTCCATGTATGGCATCTTCAAAGAGTAACTGACTGTGTCTGTGTGGCTGTGATTATTTAATGCGCCATGTTCTTCATACTGACCAAAAATGCCCTTGTAGTGGGTCTGCTGGAGATCCTCGTTCCTAAATTTCACTCCCTGCAGCTTCAGACGAGTGTTCACCACCCACATTGGTGTCGTCAAGAGAACGTTTACAGCCCCTGCAACAAATCAGAACAGACTCGAGGTTAAGCACTTTTAGCTGGAATTTAACCCACAAATGGGTCCACTGGTTCACTGTAAATTCAAACTAGGATACTGAATGATTGTCTAAATGAAAACACATTAACACAACCTCTGCATGGAGCAGTCTTAAATATGACATGTTCCTGCCAATTAAACCTCTTAACCCAATACAGGGTCGACGTGAGCCAGGACCTAACTGGCAGGAGCCGGCCCTGGATAGGGTGCCAGTCCATCACAGAACACACACAGGCATTGTTTCAGCCCCTCCTTACGCTGCTCTGTCGATCTCTCTCTCACTTATGTTATGAGAAACTTTCATGTCAGTCTTATGTGACACCACAACGCATTTCCTGTTGCATTTAGGATGCGAGCAGATATTTCAGAAGAGAGCATGGAACTGAGAAGCGCATTTAACTCTGATGCATTGAAGAAACGATTTCAGCTCCTCTGCTTGCTTCTCCCCTTGTTTCTCTGGTGGACTGCGTTGCAGTGTTAATTTCGTTGGCGAATCTCGTCAACGACCCTTTCTTCTAACGATAACGAGACGATGACTAACTAAAATGAAGGAAAAACGACCAAATCTGGCCAACCTACCAAGTTGGGTCCTTGACCTACAATTGCTTGGATTGTAAGATTGTATCTGCTAAATGACATAAATGTAAATGTATAGAAACAAAACGAAAATGTTTGGCAGTGACGACATCCAATCAGATCTGACAATTAAGGAAAAGATCCAATCATAACGAGTATATGTGGAAAGGCGGGACGAGTTGGGTAGCGATCCAATCAGTAATGCGCTAACACACACGCACACATTTGCTCTACCCCGGGAAGCTCGTACTAGCTCGACACATCATAATCTCTAATCATAATCTCGGTGCGCATAAGGACACAGCAACGACCAAACTCTGCTGAGCATTCGGTCTGCTCACAATGATGCTGCATGTGTTTAATAAACCTTCCTGCACCAGAGGCTGCACTGCTGTGTGTCGTTACAGCTGCTGTATTACAACAGCTAAAGTATCTGGCAAGGTTACATATGGATTAAGTAGCCTTATTAATAAGGATAATAACCTTACTGGACCACGGACGTATATGGGAATGGATAATATCTGACCAGACGTTATGTGGCACACACCCATGTATCATAACCATGTTGTAAAATAGCTTATGACAGAATGTGTGTGCACATCTTTCAACCCTACCTGCAATGAAGCCCATAGCCAGATCTCTGCCCGGTCTGAACTGCCCTTTTTCTGGAACCATCGCACGCTTCAAAGAGTTGAAAGTGTAGAAGTAGACAAAGTTCGAACAGCACAAGCTTGAGATTACAGGAAACCAGCCCCGATAGAGAGCCATCCTGCAAGAGCAACGATGAGGAGATCACCAACATCAACACCTGCAATATGTACTGCATCATTGTGACCATAAATACTGGAATCAAAGCTCTTAATTTTTCTATACAACTTACATCCCCTCCTCTTTAGCGATCTCAGCCAGGATCACAGGGGTGGACTTGGACTTTCGGTTCTCGTCCACTGAATACAAGACCAGAATAAGTTACATCAAACACTATAGCAAATGCAACATCTACAAGCAACTGGTCACGGGGAGATACAATCAGGCAGGGTCTGGCACCATGCAGGCTCGACTGGAAGTGTCTGAGGGAGGGGAGGTTGAATAGGGGAGACATCTCCCAGCACTGCAACAGCAGTGCCTACCCAGTCCTGCGATGGACTGGCACCCTCTTTGGGTTACGTTCGCCCAAGGCCTGTGAGGGACACATTCAGGGGACACGCCCTAGAGCCCCCTCGTCCCTGAGTAGGATCAAACTGAGTGGAAAAAGAGAAAAAAAAAATCAACATCAAGCCACAGTTCATTAAAATTCTCACCCTGAAGTCGAATCCTGGCCGTGTCCAAAGGAAAGAAAACAGTCATTGCTGCCACACTGCCCTGTGAATAAATACAAAAAGTATTCAGCTATTAACCTTACATATGTGTGGTAAAGAGAAATAAAACTATAAGCTCGTAAAACTCAACTAAAGTTCAATTTTAAATAAAGACAATGAAAACTGATTTCAAACTATAACAATGGTACAACAGCAAAAAAAAGCAAGGCTCAGATTTTACAGCCTAAAGTTTGGGCAGCCAGGTCAAATGATATGTTTTATTGATTTCCAAGTAAAGAAGTTAACACAACCTCTGCAGAGGCCAAAGGTAAATATTTGAAGTTTGACTGGTTTTAAAATCTACATTTAAAATCCCCCCCATTAAGCCATTGTGCTTAAAGGAGTGAATGTCAAATATTTTACATTTAATTTCTATTTTTAAACAAACATATATGCATAGAACATAATTATTAATCTTCACGGCTCCAGAGACCCGCAATCGATTGCCTGTGTGAAGTTTACATGCCCTCCCGGAGTCTGCATGGGTTTCCTCTGGGTACTTTGATTTCCTTTCACATTTCATGCATTAGGTCACCTGGCTTCTATAAAATCTCACTCTGTCTGGGTCCCCACCTTACGCTACTGGTTAGACTGGTAAGAGCATCAATCGTTGTTGACTTTCCTCAACAGTCATCTGATCTAAACCCCAATAATCACTGATCATATACAGTTGAGCCATACCATGCATTCAGAAACATCACAAGATGCTCATTGGAATATTGTGAAATCATGCTGGATAACATGGATCGTGGGATTTTGCACAAACTTGTGAAGTCCATGTCAGCTCAAGTGCATGCTGTCATTAACACAAAAGTATTACTATTAAAATAATACTAAATATTGATCAATTCTAAAATTTACCAAAAGCTTTAGGAGAAGCAACACTCAGGTTGTCGTGTTGATTATATGATTTGTAATGAAAAACATTGCACTGAATTAGAAAAAAAAACACTAAATAAAAGTGGTGGTCTCAGATTATATTTAAAATAACTGAAATACGTGTAAGAAGAAAAACTAATGGAAAAGAACTAGAACAAAGTAAAAGGGACATCTACGACAGAAACAAAAACTAATTATATACACCTATATAATATAAGTAAAAGTCATCAGTCTTATGAAAGTAAAAGTTTGAGCACTCCCTGGTCCAACGCAGTGTTGTGACACAACCTCTGCCTGTAACAAACCTGCTATATTTCTTATAAATCATAACATTTGGCGTGCGCAAAAGTTTGTGCACCCTTTCACATGATCCTCTAGTATTCTGCAAGCTCTCAGAACTCTGCTGACTTGTAATAATTGGTCATTAACATACGCAGCAATATCACATGTAAGTTTATTCCCTCTGCATGTTGTGTTAACTTGTTTTATTTACAACAAAACAAAATAAAAACATGGCTCAAACTGTATGTTGTCGGTCTCTTACCGTGGCTCCAGCTACAGCATGAACCAGGGTCTCATAGGATAGCAGACCAATATCAGATCCGCCATTGTTAGACATGTTTCTGCTTCTCCTCTCTGATCATTAACTCATTCAAGGAACTGTACAAATCGAGCAGAGCTTCCACCCGGCTTCTATACTCCAATCGTTTTAACTTGCCCTCGCCCACTTCCCTTCGTTATTTACCCCCGGGTTAAAGCCTGACGCCATCTTAAGGGCTGTTCCATTACCGTATTAACTGAGTTGAAACGTTTTTGATCATTGGCATAACGTGAACGCAAACGATTACTTCAGCAGCAGAGTTTAGCTAGGAAGCGTTGCAACCTGACGCTTGTTCAATTTTAAACAGGGAAAACAATGGCGGGAAAAGCCGTTTATAAACGTATAAGTAAGTGTAAGGCGAAGCGAAACAAACAAACGAGAAAAATCCTCACAAATGTTCAAAACCAGTACCATACGGACATTTTACACTAGTATGTGTATTAAATTGGGTTTATTGCAGAAACCTCCTCCATTGTTAGACTACATTAGCCTGATGGCTGACTGATTAGCACATTTAGTTAACAGTGTTGTATTTTGCCCTCAGGTATCTGGCCTTGTTTGCAAATGTCTTGTTCAGCTGCAATCAAACTATAAGTATTACTCTGCCCAGTGTAGTCTGAGGGAGTAGGTTAGTTGAGGGAACACCCTTTTATGACAGACACCAGGTTACACAAGTTACGTTGAATCTAGTCATGTGTGGGTCAGTTCAGGCCAGTTTAGAGTAATTACTTAACATATTCCATGTCTTTGGACTGTTGGTGAAACCGGAGCACTCAGAGTAAACCCACACGGACACAGGGAGGACATGTAATCTCCACACAGGCGGAATCTGAGGTCGGGATCAAACTGGGGACGCTGGAAGTGTGAGTTGATCATACTAAAGCTGCACCACGGTGCTGCCTGAGGGCTTATCTCAGGTGCTCCAACAGCATCCTCTACCAGCCCTGCGATAGAACTGTGGTGGCTTAGTGTTTAAGCTACTGAACCAGAAGGTCCATGGTTCAAATGCCACCTCTTTTGAGTCCTTCGGTAAGGCTTTTAACTCACAATTGCTTGGATTGTACCCTGTAAGGTTGTATCATTTGTCAGTCGCTCTGGATTACAAGGTGCTCAGAGACACACTAGCCCACCATCATGTGACCTGGCCTCAAATCCTGGCACTGTCCTCCAGCCAAGTTTTGTCTCACAAACAGGCACATTTAGTCATGTATGAGGAGATCAGTGTAGCCGCCAGACCCTGACACTGACTGGGGCAAGCATTGATGAAACATAATGAAAAATAGAACTGGCACTTCATTTGTGTGAAGTCCTCTACCTGCCAGTGAAAAGAAGTGGTCAGCAGCCATGAGTTGTATAGCAATATCTGGATGTTCTGTGTTTAAATTTTCTTTAATTGAAAGTGCTTTTAAAGTCTAGAAATAAAAGTTAAAGGTGGAAAAGCTTACAGCACCTGGTATTCCCAGGCGGTCTCCCATCCAAGTACTGACCAGGCCCGACCCTGCTTAGCTTCCGAGATCGGACGAGATCGGGCGTTCTCAGGGTGGTGTGGCCGTAAGCGATTAACACCGTTCAAAAAGATCTATTTAAAGACTCGAGACAATCAACCAGCAACATAAAACATTAAATCTGTTTTTTACACACACACAAAATATATATATATATATATACATACACTGATGATACATTATAAACCTGCACTGATCTTCTGTCAGCGAGAAATCGGTAAACATCTAGTCGACTTTCCATATTCACGTGAAGCTCGAGTCACACAACCTCACAACACCACCTGCTGGTGAAGAGTGAATTAGCAAAGCAGAGGTAGTATTACAAATACTGTACTCAATGACACCCATGTAAACAGCCGTTACAACAGTGCAACATAAGACAACAGATAACAGTAAAGACCATTACTGACCAAGTATCATTAGTGTACAGCACATTGTATCGCTGCAGTTTAATACTGTATGGTCATTGCATATCACATAGAGTTTAGAAATGTAACTTCTTGGAGGTAAAAAAAGATCCATAAGTTTGCTGGTCCGTATTTTAATGCTCCTGTACTGTCTGAGATACGGTAGCAGTGTAAACCTACTGAACCCTGGGTGATAGGGGTTTTTAGTGGTCCTTTGAACTTTTGTGATGCAACGGTAGTGATAAATATCCTGGAAGGCTAGGAACCTCCCTGCTCCCGTTCAGCACACCTGACCACTCTTTTGGCGTACTATATGTATACATATATGTAGAACATACTATATAACTACACAATACAAGCAAGTTACAAACATTTCTGCACATTTTTTATATCAGAACATGAGAGCATTAAGGCTGGAGGTTGGTTTATTGTCTTATTGTATCTCAGGGTCCAGGAGTTTATTTCATGGGATGCGGACAAACATGTGGCTCTGGATCAGGAAGGGGTTGCAGTTACAGTGCCGGGGGGACGCAAACCCTGTCCAGCCTCCCCTCCCTGAAACATGGGCAATTGTGTGTCTATGTGATTCCGAATCTGGCCAGAAGGCTCAGTGGGTATCTCAAACCCGGGTCATTGCGGTGGTCGACTGATAAGCACCTGGCTGGAGGTTGATGAGCATCTGAGGCTTTGTGTCTATTATAATACAGTGTTACAATAATTAATATTTTATTTTCAGATTGGTTTTGATTTTGTTTTTCATTTTAAAAAAGAGCTTCCGTTCACCTAATGACTTGCAATTACCAGGGTTATCCAGGTCAGGTTGCAGGGTGTGTCGGCATAAATATCCAGTACCCAAAAATCCAATTGTTCGTAAACAATATTCATCCTCCAAACCATTTATCCAAAGAACTCAAAATTGTCACATGTTCAAAACTGACACACATTAAATTAATTAATGTTGGGGTTTTTATGGTTGACCCATTAATTAGGATCATGTCATACTGCACTGCCTGGCAAAAATGTATTAGTGTGATTGGCATAATTTTCAACCCAGTTCAAATAAGGTAAGTGATCAATAAGCAAGGATTATAACTACAAATAACAACTCTAATTACTTGAAAGCATTTGATAGCAAACTGCACTGCTGTCACTTTATGTTCATCGGAAGAAACAAGCAAACAAACATACAGAATTGTGGGAGTAATCTGATTAAGGGACAAAACATGTTCATTTCAGATTTATTGTACTACTAGTTTTGGCCGTTGTTCCTACTACTGATCAAATCAGCTGGGCTCACACAGCAAACACAATGGACTTTGGTTTATTGCCCTCACTGAAAGTTAATGATGCTCCATCTGGGCTTTTATTTCACGCACACTTCCCCTTTCTGCCCTACAAAGAAAAAGAGAGCGACAGAGCTAAAGATGTTCTTTTGGAGCTGCTAAATCTGGTGTACTCTATCTACATACCTTTGTTCAGAGCTACCACATTTTGGAGCGATGGCTCGGTACCATAAGGCGGCTATCGATGGCTATTTGGATCTGTTAAAGGAAGCTACTAAGAAAGATTTGAACACTCCAGATGAAGATGGGATGACGCCGACTCTGTGGGCCGCTTATCACGGCCGATTGGAGGCTCTGCAGCTCATCTGTAGCAGAGGGTGAGGCTTTTTCTGGTGCTTACTTTTGGGATAATTCATTCATTCATATAGGTTCTGTAACTGCTTTGTCCTGGTCAGAGTTCTGGTTATTGGCTCATGTTGTTTGTTTAAGGTTTGGCTTATTATTAAAGTAAATGAGTCATTTTGCTTCCAATGGGGAAATTTTCAGATACTTTACTCCACTGGTCTGCATCACATGATACATATAGACAGGCAGCTAACCAGGCAGCAGTGGGACCCATCACCATTTTGAAATGCAGCTCAAACCTTACTTCATTAGAGGTGGGATATGAAGTAGGTTTGCTCAGTACTGTGAATCAGCGCTCTATCACTGAGCCACACTAGTTCGTGCCCCACCTCTGGTGATGTGAGGTTTGAGTTACATATTAGAATGGTGTCTCACATTGTGCTGATCAGGCACTCTTAATGACCATCAGTATCCTTGCACCATAAGTCCAATTAAATGAGCACTTTGTTGTTCAGTATCAGTGGGTTGTCATTAATCAGTTGTTAGGTGCTGATCAAGAGTATAAGTGTCTCAGAGTGGCAAACGTTTTTGTACATTTCATATGGTGCCAATCTAAGGATGTCACCAAATTTGGCTAGCAAAATCACTGGTCCTAGTAGGACCCTAATCCTGTACAAAGTGTCTTAAATACCTTTAAATTTACTCTTATCCTGAGTGACTAACAACTGATAGAATCTTACAATCCAAGCATTTGAGGGTTTGTGGGCTTGCCCAAGACCCTACAGTGGTAACTTGGCCAGCTTATGGTCAGTAGTCTAGTACCTTAATTGTTTGCTCACCCAGTTAAAATGCTAGTATTTACAGGAACATTCTGGTGGAGTCCTTACTTACGTGAAGTGACAGACCAAGCATTTTTGCAGTTATGTCCACTGAGATTATTTACATTTACATTTATAGCATTTAGCAGACGCCCTTATCCAGAGCGACTTACAATGG
Source organism: Ancistrus triradiatus (assembly GCA_025084515.1). Taxonomy (NCBI): domain Eukaryota; kingdom Metazoa; phylum Chordata; class Actinopteri; order Siluriformes; family Loricariidae; genus Ancistrus; species Ancistrus triradiatus. Next base: position 51,672 of record JAJAGP010001081.1, on the reverse strand, counting down.
GTACAATCTTACAATCCAAGCAATTGTGGGTTAAGGACCTTGCTCAAGGACCCAACAGTGGCAGCTTGGCAGAGGTGGGATTTGAACCCTGGACCTTCTGGTCCATTGTCTTACCCACTAGGCTACCACAGTCCCATTAGGTTATAGGCTTGTGAAATGAATGTGGATTTGCTGTTGGACTTTGATTCATCTACTTGGCGGAAAGCAAATGGTAACACCAGTTACACTCTATTTATTATAATTTTCCACTCTTACCAACAAATAACAAATATTACAATGTTATAGCTACAAAATAGACACTTTGAACTGAACATACTGTCTTATTCAGATCTTTGGTTATACTGGACAACCTTTAAACCTCTGAACAGATGTGTGTTTATCATTTTAGTGATTGTAACACATTATCTCACAAAAAGGTGGAATCTCACTTGTGTAAATGGAACAAAAACACCATAAAGATGATTGGATATTGTTCAGATATTGAATTGCTGTTCAAAGTACCAAAGTACATTGTTTAGAGAAGGGGTGGGGAACCTAATCCACAAAGAGCAGGTGTGGTTTCATTGCAGCTAAGCATGAACTATAACTGATTCCACCTATTTAGTCAGTTGGTCTATGTTAGTTGTGTCAGAAAACCTAGCTTTGGTGAAGAGGGTCCCCAGTCTGGTGTTAATTAAACATTATCTTGTTGAATGATACACTTTATAACAAGGCATAAATTTTATGGCAACACCCAATAAAAATTTGCCCTCTGCATTCTGTAAGCAACATTATGTAAATGTGAAACAATGGGACTCTTCATCCTTCTGTAGCTTGTCCATTACTGATATTCGCCTCTTGGTAAAAGCCAGCTGTTGTTTCTGAGAGCTTGGGTTTGAATCCCAATTGGGGCATGCAACGTGGTGGTGGTTTACAAAACACTGCAATCTATTGATGCCCTGTCCACGGTGTACCTCTGCCCAGTGAAATCTGGGTTAGGTTCCAGAGCCTCCTCTGCAACCCTGACCAGGATAAACAGGAATGAAACTGGATGCTTAATCAATGTAGTCATCAATTATAAACCACTTTGAATTCATAATTTCATGGTGACTGTAGAGAAGCTGCTCATAATTGCTGAGGAATGTCTTTTTATTAGCAACAGTGCTAGAAAAAGATAGGTTGCCAAAGATTGTAATCAAGAATTGTATGTGTATAGTTGGAGCATACATGTGGACTTTTGCTCGTAATGGATTACACATTAACTTATGATGTTGTGTGTTAGTCATATTATATGAATTGTGATAAAGCAAGTGATAGGTTAGTTGCAGGTCTGGAACTGAGATATGTCCTTTCTTGAACTTACTGCAGCAGAAAACAGGTTGTTATGTCATTGGCATGGTAAAGACAAAATACCCTCTGTAGATTCATTCTAACACGATCTCTCGTCATTCTGTTTCACAGAGGAGACGCCAACAGAAGTGATATCTGGGGGAATACACCCTTACACCATGCAGCCTCCAATGGCCATATGCACATAATTAGCTTCTTGGTTAACTTTGGAGCAAATCTCTTTTCTCTAGACAATGACTTCCACACTCCGATGGATGTCGCTGCATCGCGGGACCACATGAGCTGTGTCCGCTTCCTAGACCAGGCCGCCTCTCAGCAGACGAGCCAGAATGCCAAAACCGTGGCGCATTTGAAGGATAAGGCCATAAAAGATGCAAAGCTCAGGGTGAAGCTGTGTGAGAAAGTCAAAAAAAAGCACCAGACTAAAATGGACAAGATGCAGCGTGGCAGCATTGCTTCTTCTTCTGATACCAGCGCAGGCTCTTTCTCCAGCACAGGCACCACTATCAGTGAAAACACGCAGTTCTCAAAGCTCATTGGTGGGGACGCATCTGGGAATGTTAAGACCACGCTCAAAGGAACCCTGCAGGGCAAGTTTAAAAAGAAGGAAAAAGGCACTTTGCCAAGATCAGGAGATAACAATGTGATATTTGGGATTCCGGAGAATAGCACAGCAGATAAACCTGAGTTTGTGGGTGTCTTCAATGAGCAGGATGAAACTGAAGAATATGAAGATGATGCGGCGCAAGATGAGGATGATGATACGAGCAAAGGGACGGAGTCATTATTTAAGAGGCCTGGCCTTGGGAACATGGTCTTTCGAAAAAACCTCTCCATGGAAGCTGGCCTCGAACCAGATGATTTCCCTAGTGGAGACACAGAGGATCTGGGTTTCCTCATCCGCAAGGAAGTGTTTGAGGCAGAAGAGGAAGGACTGGATGAGGAGTTAGACATGGATTCAAAATTACCTTGGAACCAGGACGAGATTGGATTCGATGAGGAAGACGAAGAGACTTCACCCCTGGATGCTTTCCTGACCTCTGTAAGCCTCCAGAACTTTGTCCCTGTGTTTATCCGAGAGCAGTTAGACCTTGAAGCCCTCATGCTCTGCTCAGATGATGATCTAAAAGGCATCCGGATTCAGCTAGGGCCTCGCAAGAAGATTCTGGAAGCAACAGCTAGAAGGAAGACAGCCCTTGAACAACCTGGAATCATGAAGGACACCTTTCTGTAACGCCAAATATTGTCTGTGTATATTTCATCCCTGAGATGAGACCATGATTGTGATTCCTGATTTCTCTTTGTATTTAATCTGCTTTATAAATGAATAAAATAAACGTACTTTTTAAAATGTAGAGATACAAAGAAACTCTTAGCAGCTACTCGTGTGTCTGTACTAGCAACATTTGTGTGAGTACTGTTCCCATTAAATTGTGCTTTGAAATAAATTTACCTTTACTGAAAAATCGACTTGTGCATTATTATTATTATACACATTATTATAGAAAGGAAAACGTATAGCTTATCCACTCACTCACTCTCTCAGTTTCTGTACCCACGTAATGCAAAATAACCATACTACACAGGACACAAGGTGGGAAACAAGCCTAGACATGATGCCAGTGCAGTTGAACCCATCAACCTCCAGCCTAAATACTTCATGCTTTTTTAAAAATACTAAATTAGTCCCAAAGAGCAGACTTGCTGTTCATATGTCTGGGAAGATGGGTCTTGTTGGGACTGCAGCCCCTCCTAGATTCATCTGTCTAGCATATTTTAGCAAATGTTGCAGTATGTCCTTTTATAAGATAAGACACACAATTCTGCCTGATAATGTTCAGTCTAGAGCTACACATAGTAAAGCTGAACAACTGAAGCTAAACAAAACGATACAAAATACTACAGAAATAGTAAGCAGTAGCTCATAAAATCACGCTAAAAAACCTTTAAAAGAACAGAAACTACTAGCCACAAACAACGTGGCTTTTTTTTAAATATTTTTTGCTGTTCCACTCTCCAACAGAAGGTGGGGCAGTTGTCTAGCTGTTGAATGTTGAAATGTTCGTTTATTTGTCTCTAAAGATCAACACAATGTTATGACTGATATATGTTATATATTATATAATGAGTGTACGTGCGTATTAATGTGTAAAACACATGTAGTCCGGGTCTCGAGTCTTGAAATAATGAAACAACAGCTGAACCAGCTTTGATGATGGCTGACAGAAGATCAATGCCGGTATATAATATGTTATCAGTTTACATATGTATAGATATATATATATGAATATCAAATATGTATTCATTATGCCGGGGGCTTGTCTTGAGTATTTTAAATAGCCCTGTTTTAGGTTTGACTATCGCTTACGGCCACACCACCCTGAGAACGCCCGATCTCGTCCGATCTCGGAAGCTAAGCAGGGTCGGGCCTGGTCAGTACTTGGATGGGAGACCGCCTGGGAATACCAGGTGCTGTAAGCTTTTGATCTCCATAACTTTTAGTCACACGTAATGAAGACTCCAGTGAAAACAGGCTATTTCAATTAAGAAACACTTTTAATAAGTATTTTCTGATCGAATGTTTTGTTTTTAATTAAAACTAATGTAACAATTTTATTTTCTATTTGGCCTCATCCACCACCACCATGAAAAAGTCATTTATAAATAAAGATCGCTCACAGATACTGCTCCACACAATGAAACCCTGGTAATACGAACTCCAGTATCCAATTATCCAAGAGCAAGTACAGCTATATGAAGCTAACAGTATGAGGGGTTTTGAGGATGCCAAGGTAGAAATTTTCCCATATGAAATCTGGGATTCCTGTTATCTGAATATTTGTTTTGCGAGTCATTTTCAGGAATTAAGTACTTTTGGATATTGGGGTTTGACTGTGTTTTTAAAACATCAATCAACATATACAAAAAAGTCACCACCTGGATTTAACTAAGTAAATAGTTAAATAGTTAAAAAAAAGAGCCTCCCATCGGAAAATAAATGCATTGGTGATTATGTTTCAGCTGACAACAAGTTATTTAACTCTAACTGATGCGGTGAGTAGCTTCTCATTTGTTAAACATGTCGAAAGGCACATCCTGTGGCCATGGAAATGTGGTAGTGGTAGCCTAGTGGTTAAGGTACTGGACTCTGAACCAGAAGTTCAGATCCAGGGTTCAAATCCCACATCTGCCAAGCTGCCACTGTTTGCTAAATGCTGTAAATGTAAACTTTCACACATGGGTTGGCCACCACAGTGTCCAGAAGCTTTGGGATGTCCTGGAGAAGACTCTGTGCAGGGGTCCAAAATCCCCATCATCAATTCAAGATCTTGAATGCAACTCTGGACAGAACTAAATGTGGTGACATTGTGGAAGCAACGATGCCAAAGCAAATGTGTGCCATAATCAAAGCTGAAGATGGTCCAACAAAATATTAGAGTGTGTGACATTTTTCTTGGCCAGGGAGTGTATATTAAATAAAATAATAAGTATTTTGACACTGTATTTGATGCTCAAGGAAATTTCTATTGAGTAAAATAATTAAAACGAAAGGACCTAGTAATAATATTGTGAACTAGAAATAGACTACAATGATTGCAATGTATAAATAAAGCTGCAGCACAAAAAAAATGTCTCACGTTGAAGAAGACGATACCATTTCTGCTCATTTCAGTGATATTCGATAATACCGCTCAATTCAAGTTGAAACCGGACTTTTGGGACGCCGCACTGTGCACTGTTCTTTCACTCCTCACCAGTAGTGGGCGCACTTGAGCAGTTATTCCGCTGCGGGGAGGACGGGTGTTATGCGGTTCGCCGCTGCCATTTTGTTACAGTGATTGCATAGAAAAGCGTCGAGGCTGCAAGCAAATGAAGTCCAAGCGAAGCTTTTAGCTAGCTGATTGTTGAAGAACTTCGACTGAAGATGCTCTCCGCCGCCCAGCTACTCGACGAGTTAATGGGCCGAGACAGAAATCTGGCCCCCGATGAAAAGCGGTGTAACGTACGCTGGGACCACGAGACTGTAAGTTCCACCTACGGGTAGCCTGTTAGCTTAGCAACCAACTGCCATTCTGATTATAGAATTACGTAATTATAGAACATACTAGCCAAACGTCTAGTGTGTAATCAGAAAGATGCGTTCGTTTATGCCTCGAATTTTTAATACTGTTGGCTCGCCTGTGAAATGAATCCCAACTATTAGATTCCTGTAACTTATTAGGGCTGCGTCCCAAACCGCGAGCGACGCAGTGCACTACACACGTAGTGAGTCACAAATACTGCCGACACAAATGGCAGTTAGGCACACTACATAGTGAGGTAGTGTGCGGTTAGGGACACAGCCGCGGCGCTACCGTACCGGGTTTGCGCGCCGTCGCTAGCTAAAGTAGCTTTTGCGGTTGGATTGGGTAGATTATTTTTATATATATATATATATATATATATATATATATATATATATATATATATATATATATAATGTATGTGTGTAGACGGTTTCTGAGGTATTATAGATCTCGTAAGTGAACGACTTTTTTATGCAGAGCTTTTCTATAAATAAACCGTAACGGTACCTCACTATTAAGGCTGCAGTTGTGATTAATGTAGGGTTTAACCGTACAAGTCAGGGTGACGATAAGCAGGCATTAACACTGGGAACGATTCTTGCTTGCATGTTAATCCTCAGTTGTTTAGTCTATGTTAGCAGACTTTACAACCATTACAATCAAAGCAATTGTGAGTTAAAGGCCTTGCTCAAGGACCCAACTGTGGCTCTTGGCAGAGTTTGGGTTTGAACCCTGGACCTTCTGGTGCAGACCAGTACCTTAACCAAAAGGTGGGATTTAAACGTGAAAAGGTAAAGGAGTTACACTTTAGAAAAGTGCTTGTATTAGTTAAATCCACACAATGAAGCAAGGTTCTCACACAACTGTCCTAGGAACAGCAACACCGAGTCACTGTTGGTTTAACTGGTTAACCCATAGGATAATACCAGTTGATCAATCGCCCATCTCACGAGGGTTACAATCATTCCGTGGTGTAAATTTATATACGCCAGTGAAGCTGCTGTTTGGCTCTGAAGGCTGTCTGTGTTTGTATCAACAGGGAAGTGTTTACTGCACGGAACACTTGTTGGCTGGTCTAACACTACTTTTGTAAGGGAAAGGTCGAGCATGTGTCGTTAAACAGTGTCTGGATAGTGGCTGCAGTTCGAATAAAAAAAATAAAAAAAGTGAACCCTTAGGATTGGCAATTAAGAAAGTGGAATTGGAGTCGTGTTTTCACTCAATGGGGTGGCCTTGGGGTTGTATTTATAGCACAGGGATCTATCGAAGTCAGATCTTCACAACACATTTTTGTGGAACTGCATTAGAACTAACCGCGGGGAAAGTTGTTGATGCTCATCAGGCTGAACAGGGTTACTAAACAAAGTCCGTAGTCAGACAGTTTGTGTGCAATTGGAAGCAGTTAAATTAAATACCATCCTCAGGAGTGGTCAACCAACAAAGATCACTCCAGGAACAAATCGTGTAAAAGACCGCAAGATAATGGAGGGACCCAGGGTGACATCTAGGTAGCTGAAGTCCTCTCTCACATTGGCTAATGTTAGAGTCCACCACCAGGAGAAAGCTGAACAGCTATGGTGTGCGAGTTGCAAGAAAGCCACTGCTCTCCAAAAAGAAAATTTGCAGTTTGCTGAAGATCATGAAGGCTACTGGAAAAATGCATGGATGAGTACAAAATGGGTTTTTTTTTTGTATAAATGAGAAGCTTTATTTATGGAAAAGGGAAACTGTGGTAGCCTAGGGTTCAAATCCCACCTCTGCCAAAATGCCACTGTTGGGGTCCTTGAGCAAGAACCTTCACCCACAATTGCTTGGATTGTAAGACTGTATCAATTAATTTTGGTGCAGGTCTCGTGATTATTTCTATTTCTTACGTCTGACACAGACCCCAAATCCTGCCTTTAAGCCATGGATTAACTCATGACAGACCACCCAGAAATAGTAAAAGTATTAGAGGAGGTGCACAGTTTAACCACCCAGAATTTCAGCAGCATCTTCTGCTGGATCGCAGGACACAGTGGAATACAGGGCAATGAATTAGCAGAGGAGGAGGCCAGAAACCACAACAAACCACCAAGAACAAGCTGTAGAACCGCAGCAGCAGATGCAAACCCACTCTTACGAAATAGATAAATAGCAGGCAAGACCAATGCAACATACAGACAATCAACAGATTGCATCGGATCAACTCCTCCATTGATAGTAAAACAGTATTCTCCTGTAGTATGTCAATCTCACCATCTTTATTACCAACTAGAAGACTTGTGTATACATGTTAATGCCATGTATGTAGATTATATGTGTGTGTAGCTTATATGGAATGGCAATAAATGGAAATATTCTCCTGAATAAGTCAGCAGAATCGGGTAGCAATCACCAGGTGCCGCATCACCCACACACAACTGACTCATGTCCACTTAGGGAGAAGATCTACCAAGAGCCAACTTGCGAGTCCTGATTTGCAGTCAGACACCTTTTACGCGAGTGTCCTCTACCAAAAAGAAAACACTGGCTTTATCCAAGAAATCCAAGCTACCCCAAAATCAGACAACTCATAACATTTCTTCAAGCAGCAGACCTAAGAGAAAACCTCTTCGGAGTGGCAGCTTTGATGATTCGCAATGATTTTCTTTTCCTTCCCTTCATATCATAGGTCTGCAAATATTATCTGTGTGGCTTCTGCCCAGCTGAATTATTCACCAACACACGCTCTGACTTGGGTAAGAATAAGTTCTATCCAAAAATACTGAGGCCCTCCCTTTACGGATGCTGGAAAGTGTATCATCGATTCTTTTTTTTTTTTTTCCTTTAGGTCCATGTGAAAAGATTCATGATGAGAATCTGAGAAAGCTGTAAGTACCACGCTTTTTTGTTACTACATAGATGCATGGTCATTTCTTCCATTGTTTGAAACAATAACACTGTGACGTGTGGATTCAGGTATGAGAAGAGCTCCCGTTTCATGAAGGAAGGCTATGAGAGGGACTTCCTGAGGTACCTCCAGAGTCTGCTGGCTGAGGTGGAGAGGAGGATCCGGAGAGGCCATGCCAGATTGGCACTCTCTCAGGCCCAGCAGAACTCGGGAGTACGTCCACACACTTGTTTGCCGTCTGTCTGTTTTAAGGAGCCAGGTTTTGTGTGCTAATTAATGAAGTCAGGAAACCGGGGCTGGGGAAGGATTATACCATTATGTACCCCATTACTCGATGGAGATTTACTTGGTTTTAATGCCCACTGATGGTTTAAGACATTTAAGGCGTTTGTGGTTCTGAAATGAATTAGTACAAATACAGAGAAACATGATTTACACTTCAGAATTAAACAGTGATGCATTACATATAAATTAGATTTTAATTTACTTAATAAATACATTTTTTTAATATTATTGCAGACACCTGGTATAACTGGAAAGAATGATGAGAAGGGTCAGGTCCTCACAGAGAAGATCGAAGCACTTGTTGTCCAGGTATGTTTGTGCTGACATGACGTACTGTGTTAAGTGTGTGGATCTTATGATTTGTTGTGTTGCGTTGGAATATCAAGGGCCATTTCTCTAACCAAGTACGCTCCAAATCCCCGGAAGTGTTCTTGCTTCGCCCATGTTATTGAGGATGCATCGGAACAGATTTGTGCGTACTTGGACAGCGAAATATCCCACAATGCATCATCAGTTTGGTAATGGCGGATGAGAGGACTCCCCATTGAATGTATAATTTTCAAATTAATGCTGTTTTTGTGTCAAGGAATAAAGTTAAGATTTTTTTAGGAGAGAATGTAGTTGTTAAAAATTCAGTTATGCGGCCAGTTTATCAAGCTAGAGCCGACAGAAAAAAAATGCTCAGACGATTTCGGAGATGTGACGTAAAGGTAACATTTATTATGCGTTATGTATTTATTCAACTTGTGTTCTAAATATGAATCGTCTGATATAAACTGAAGTTCAGGCTTAAATTCCCTTCTAAAGTCAGACCTGTTTTATCCACAAATATAAAAAAGAAAATTCAGACAGGCTTTGTAGAACACTTGCCTTATGTTAGAACCATTACAGTGCATTAATACTCATTAAATGACAGTAAGACACTTTTTATTTCCAGATTGAGGAGCTGGGTTCAGAAGGCCGGGTTGAAGAAGCTCAGGGCATGATGAAGCTGGTGGAGCAGCTGAAGGAGGAGAGGGAGCAGATCAGCTCGACACCGTCTGTGAGTCATAAATCATAGACTTTACATCTGTTACGCCTCTCTTAGTTTCCTCCTTTTTTTTTCTCGCGATGCATATGGTATTAAATTGCTGAAGGACCAGCTTTTAATTACTTTGTTTACATTATCTTTCAGACAATTGAAACCTTTGCTGCCCAGGAGAAGCAGATGGAGGTGTGCGAGGTCTGTGGTGCTTTCCTCATTGTTGGCGATGCTCAGTCCAGGGTCGACGACCACCTAATGGGCAAGCAACATATGGGGTACGCTAAAATCAAATCTACAGTGGAAGAACTCAAGGTGAGTGGACCGTTGACTCATGCTTTTGCTGTTTATTGCACACATTTGACTTCCTCTGAGTGATCACCGGTACGGTTTTTATACTACAGGAGAAACTGCGTCGACGCTCTGAGGACCCAGAGAAGGATGACCGGGCGAAAAAGGAGAAAGAAGACCGGGAGCGAGAGAGGGAAGAGCGCGAGAAAAGACGCAAGGAGGAAGAGGAGCAGCGAGAGAAAGAGAGGGAGAAAGAGCGCGAGAGAGAACGGGAAAGGGAGAGAGAGAGGGAGAGGGACCGCGAGAGAGAACGCGAGCGCGAGAGAGAACGCGAGCGAGAAAGGCGCAGTCGGAGGAGTCACTCGCACAGCCGCCACTCTAGCCGGACCTCAGACCGCCGCAGGAGCCGATCACGGGACAGGAGGAGGAGCAGGAGCAAGGACAGAGAAAGGAAGCGCAGCAGGTACACGCCCATATCGTGCTCCAACTTAAAGGATCTACAGTACTGTGTGTGTGTGCGCATTTTAAATGAGGTTTTAACTACAATCTCCACTCCTGATATTCCAGTGAACTACGTGGAATATCACAATGTATCGTGCTATAATCGTATCGTGAATGCCTTTCTAATACCCGACCCTTATCTACAACACATTGTATAAACATCATTTGCTGCTATTCAGGAGCCGTGATCGAGAGAGGAGGCGCAGCAGGGAGCGATCAGACAGGAAGAAGCGGTCCCGTAGCAGGGAGAGGAGGAGGTCCCGCAGCTCCGACCGCAAGAGCCATCGACACCGCAGCCGCAGTCGAGACCGGGAGAGGGACAGAGACAAAGACAGAGAAAAGGACAAAACTGCCAGAGATAGAGGTAAGTCTGAAACAAGTAACAGTCACTCAGAACAAGCAACAGCAAGTTTCTCGTCACACTGAGCATGGCAAGTGGAATGTGCAGACCTGAGTGGCTTTGACCATGGCCAGGCCTGTGGCGGCCTGAGTGCCCCAACCAAGAAGAGAGAGCATGTCTCCTGGTAACCAACGTTATCCAAGAATTCTAAGGTACCCCAAAATTGGACGACTTATCAAATTTGTATGAGCAGCTAACCTAAGGGCGTTACACCAAATTTGAACCCTGGACCCTCTGATCCATAGTCCAGTACCTTAAGTGCTAGGCTACCATTGGAGAATGCGGGTAATCTGATAGTAATCTAGTGTTTCGGGAGCCTCCTGTTAATAAGGTTGCCTGTGTGCTGTCCCCTCAGAGCACAAGGACACGGAAGAGAAGAAAGGCAGTGGGAAGGGCTCAGGTGACGAGCGGTCCAGCGAGCCCTCAAAGCCCAAGCCCATGGAGGTAGACCCTCCTAACGCAGAGCTGAACGGCATTAGTGAAGACCTCCAATCTGAAGGTGACACTCAGTCCAATTAAAACTGATCTGATAGGACCTCAGATCAGCTCCAGGTAAGTGGACTCTCCTCCACCAGCTTAGCTCTTTCCCCCTCCCTTCCCCCCTTTTTCTTTCAGTTATGTCTGTGATGTTTCTTCCTGTTTTTAATAGTGCATCGTAAGTATGCACTGAAGATGGAACTAGAGGCTGAAACAGAAGAAGGTAGAATGAATCAAACCCAGAGGGCCAGTGTAGTCCTGAAAAACATGCCTGGAGGTACCTTGTTTTGTATCGGTCATACATATGTCTCTTAGACAAGTTCTCTTCCAAATTTAACGTTTTTTTTTTTTCCCCTCCTGCCTCACCTGTTAACTGCTCGCAGTAAGGATAAACTGTAGTGTTACATTCATTCGTACCGTTGTGCCTATGTATGGTTCAGCATATATAAGCACGCAGGAGTTGTAGCTCTATCTGTAATGTCTTCGAGGTGTTCGCGGAAGAAGTGCGTTTTCACATTTCTGCAAACTTGAGCCAGTGTTGATTCTGTTCTTCAGTTTCATGGATGTGTGCTTCCTTGCCTTGCACTTTAATGCAGTCTGTTCTTAAAGTCGAGAGCCGATAGCATTGGGATGGTGGAAGTGTAGGGTTAATGAATTATTGCAGCTGACTTCCTTACCTCACACAGCGTTGGTGTTGTGAGCGACCCCCCCATGAAAAGCCAAATTAAAAATCAAGGATACTGTCAAACTGTGCAGGTACTCACCCAAGGTACTCCTTTCTCTACCCACATCCATTTGAATGCTGTTGCCTGTGAACGTGTTTCAGAGATGATTTTGAATTGTTTTCCATTTGTAAACATGGTTAAGATCCTAAGGTTTTCTTTAATGCTGCCTACTGCACTTAAAAGAAGATGGATGCGACCAATAAGTGTTTGTAGATGAACCCGGTTGATATTCCAGTGTCAGTTTAGTTCAATCAAGGCGAAGCTGCAGGTCTCATTAATGTGATCAACTTTCTGTATGTGGGATGTTACTGCATTTTGTCTCTAAGTTTGACTCTCAACGTGTAATCCACCTACGTCATCTTTGAGAGCACTATATGCTGCACCAGCCCTTGATTTAACCATAAGAACAGTAATCCACATAGACCCCATTTACACTAGGTCGTTTCATGCGTTTTGAGTATCGGGATTGTATGTGCATAGTGATAACCCATGGAAACGTGTAAATGCTACCAAGATGCATTTATATCTGATTAAATCCACTATGGGAGGTGGTTTGAGCTGCATTGTAGCTGCATATTAGAAAGTGTAATGCATCCTTTCCTCCAATGGACATGTGACTAAACTCCACCCACTATGGGGCTGGACTATGGACTAGAAGGTGTAGGGTTCAAGCCCTGGTACTACCATGTTCTACCCTTGATTCACAATGGCTTGGCTTGTACTGTATCAGTTAAGTTGCTCTGGATAAGAGAGTCTACACAAGAACGCAACAAACTTTTAATAAGTTTTTGGACTGATGGCCCTTCCCAAAACAAGACCAGTCGTGCTTGATCTAGCCGCAGTCAGGGGGCCTTGCATTAAACATTTGAACTTTGTAAATTGGGGCATCCTTTTAGTTCATGGATATTTATAAGGTGTACAGTCATGACAATCATGCAGCAACCATCTTGCAAATAAATTGTGGATCATCATCGTGGGTGATGCAGTGTAATTACCATATTACACCAAGTCCAGCAGTCGGATTTCACTCAGGCTGACTGGAGTTGTATTTGAAGGTGTGAATGCATGTGTTTAAAATCTCAAGATGCAAGCCAGATACAAGACACATAAATGGACCAAGTGTAAATGTGGTCTAAGTGTGAATGGGATCATGGACAAGGGGATATCAAGCGGGTTGCTCATCTTTAAAAAGACAAACAAGTCAAAAAATAAAGCAATTGTCATGGTTCCAAGGTTTTGTTTGTGTGCTTTCCATAACTCTCCTATTTAAGTGAATGGTCCCTGTTTTGTCATGGTAGCCATAGCACTGCAAAGACAATTAGGCTGAAAGAAGAGGGAAGAGAGACTGTTTTCCATTCAAAATTGTCATCTTTTACATTATGATTGGCCAGCATAGTCGTCGGTAACGTGTTTGCTTCATAGTGACAGCATCTGAAATTGTGGCCATGAATATGCAGAGGGGGCTTTTATTTTTTCCTAGTTGTGTACACTGTCACTGTGAGCATTTGGGATTTCAGCCACTAATTCTCTCACCGTTTGTGCACATCAGGAGTTGCTGGGACGGCTGAGCGAAGACCCGGAGAAGACCCTCAACCCTTCACACGCAATCTCCACTGCAAACAAGGTGAACCCCAGACGTAGTGGCCTAATTAAAAGGAATACATGTAAAATAGTTCAGCTGCCCTTTACCAGCAGTTATACAAGACCTTGTTTTTAGTTTGTTTTTTTCTTTTGTGCTGTCCTGTTCTAAGCTTCTGCGCCTGTAAGTACATGAAGGGCCAATCTCTTTCTGTTAACGCCGCATCAAGTCAAACATGCCTGTAAAGTTTGCATTGCGCACTTGGGTCTGACTTCCTGTTTTAGAATCTGAAGAGCCATGTTGGAAAACAATGTACAGTGTTTGGACTGAGAGCCTGATCGGGCTCTTTGTCGCTTAACCTTCATCAGTTCTTCTCTGTGGGCTATATCCCAAATGTTCGCACCCGTTTAGTTTAGAAACGTGGATTTTCATTTTGTTGGAATTTTAAAATTCTGTATTTGTGTTGAATAAAAAAGGCTGAATGAATTCACAAGATGTCGCGTGTCAGCTGTTTTTCAATAAAATGAAAATGAGTGTTTCTTTTTGTTGTTTATTTTAGTTCAAGTACAGTCTCGTCTTTTGGTACTTGGACCTTTTCTGAACCTCTGCAGAATCCGACCATGCATTAAAATAGGGCTGAATCTAAAATGACTCTCTTCCCAAGGCAGTGCACTAATTTGGAATGAGCTTGGACTTGGCATATACACCCTTCATAGGGAGAAATATATCACATGACTGCAGACCCAGCCTTTGACCCCCAGTGGACCTGTAATCTCTAACTGTCAGCCCTCAGCTGAGCTAACCTGGTCCGCATTTGGTCTCTGGCAAGCTGAGGGCTGTTGCTGCTGCATCCCCATTCAGGCTCGACCAAGAGGACCTGTAGGTCCATGTCCACTGTGATTATGCAGCATCTCACAATGAACAAAATGTCTATCAGGGTTCCTGAACAGAAGATCAAGACAAGTTTTGGAAGGACTGAGACCAGCCACCAGCAACCATGCCACCTTTCTTCTCACATCCTGATGGTTGGTTTGAATTTCAGCAGGTCATCTTGACTGTCTACATGCCTGTGGGTTGAGTTTTTGCCATGTGATTGGCTGATTAGATATTTGCATTAACAAACAGTTTGCAAAAAGTGCCCAGTATGTGTACGAGAGTATGTAGCAGGAACGTTTGGAGCTTAGTCCGTTATTCAGTGGACACAGGCCATCTGACATTGACATTGCCTCACCTGGGAGTCCAACCCAGGCTGTCCGGCACTTCTGTTTCCAAAAGCTGTCTCTCGCCACGGACCCACTGGTGCTGCTCCCCTTAACATCTATCCCTCTAGGGTTAGTGCAAGCACCGGCAGCTCATCATTTACATAGTAAGCAGTGATGGTGTAAATTATTGGACATGATGTGATGTTTCCTTTACCGAACACATCATTATGCTAATGTTCAGTAAAGCATCTTGCGCCCATTTAAGCAATAATCTGTCTTAAACTGTATTCTTTCAGGTGGTTTACATTTTTGGTTAGTGTTTACATTATTTATACTTCAATTAGTTTGTGTTGTTTCATATTAGGATACATTCTGTGCTCAATAGACATTTATTATAATAATTGACTGTAGGACTCAATGCAGAGTGGTCTCCAGCTAGACCAGAAATTCTGATATTGATTTGTAATTTGGTGCTAATCTAAAGCGGTAGTAAGGATATTGGACTGTGGTAGTCTAGCGGTTAAGGTATTGGCCTCTGGACCAGAAGGTTCAGGGTTCAAATCCCACCTCTACCAGGCTGTCACTGGATAAGGGTGTCTGATAAACGATGTAATTGTATATTGTATTAGGAAGGAATCCAAAAAGATGTGTGGAAATTGTAAAGGAAGTTATATACAGAAACTGGTGTTAATTTTGCAGCTCGAGGAGTGGCATCAAAGGTAAAGGGCAAATATCTCTCTCACACACCACCTGTGTCATTTAAAATACGGACTTTTCAGAACGTTGATGAAAATACAATTCAACTACAGTATTTCAACATTTAGTAAGAAATTTAAATATACCTGTATTGTTTTTTGAACTATTAGGCTCCATTAGCCAGTTTCATTTGAGATGACCCTGTTTAATACACTATATTTTTTTGCGGGGGCATCTGGATTTTCAGATAATTGAAAGCTTTTACTCTTAACTTCGTATTTCATTCAACTCTGTAACGTAATGACACCCCCCCACCCCCCAATAATGGTTTGATCCGTCATTCACAAATAAGTGAGCTCATTAAAGTCCTCTCCACGACATACCTGTGGTAAGTTTGTCTCTCACTTTATTTCAGTAATTTGTCATTGTTATGCATGTAAGGATTTTTTTTATGTCTCGGGTTTTAAACACTTATGGGTAAATTTGATAACGTAGATTAATATAAAGTTTTGTAGCTGTGGAGTTCAAAAATATCTAACCTGTTTGATGCGATGTGATGCTAGCTGCTAGCATCAAAACACTAACAAACGCCATCACCTTCACATGTCTTAATGTAATGGGGCTAAATGCCTGTTACAGGGTTGAATATCTGGTACGTCTCTAGTCTTTTCACCACTGATTTGCTTATCAAATGACCCTGTTGTATGTTTGTTTTAGACCGTATGAGCATTGTAAGAAAAGATGAAGAAAGTCAAGGAAGAAATTAAAACAGCAGATTGTGCACTTGATCGAAAGAGGAAGTCCAAAGATGAAATAAAAAAGCCTCCAGCATTTAAGCAAAAATAACCATTTTCAACCCCTGTGATTCCGTTTACACTTGCTTGTTTCAAGCCTCTTGAGGATCAGTCTTAAAAATACACACAAAAACATGCGTGTAAATGCTCCCCAAGATGCTTTTTCTTTTTCTTTTTCCCCCTGTCTGGATGATCCAGCACTGCCTCCAGTATAATATTCTGGTCTGGGTTCTGTGGAGTGTCTCTGCTTTTTAAATAAGACAGACATGCCTTGTCTTTTCTGGTTGTATTCTAATACAGAGATGAGAAAATTATATATGCTCATTGTACCATTGCTAATACAAGAACTCTACCGCTGCTATAAGACTTTTGCACAGTACTGTAGAACTCTTCATCCATCATGTTCATGCAACAATAACGGACTCATTCATGTTAATTTAATAAGTGTTGTATAAAGATATCGCTGTCCAGAATAAGCAGAGTATGATCGGCTTAAACCAGCTTACTCTCTCGTGCCCAAATGCATCTGCATTATTTGCATGATTTGTAAAATAATGCAAAATATTGACGTCTGCTGTTAAGATGACTGAGTGTTTACAACTAAGTGTAAATGTTAGTGTCACATCAAAGTTCTAACATTTTCATGTACCGCTATAATCCTTATCAAACACACGATAGCACGATGGAGTTTCCCATTTCTCCCATTTCACCACAAGGGGGCGCCATGCATTCACTCTGCGGCAGCAGTAAACACGCTGTTATTGTACTGACTTCAATTGAGAGCACGTTTTACTGATGCGAGGGCACAATACATGCACCTCGGCACATCATTATGTCAGCCAGTGAAGATCTTTAGTAAATATTCAACAGCCATACGTGTTTTTATAAAGTTTTGTATATTTTGTATGTTGGCCTTCTCCTGATGTGTCCATTGAGTTCCATATAGTTGCTGCCAATAGCACCAGTACACCTATAACTAAAGTAAGGCCAACTTAGCATAAATGGTCTTAGTAATAGCAGATAACCACTGAATTTCTCAGAATGTTAAGGAATCACAAGAGATCTCTTGGACAGGCTATAAAAGCTTGGAGAATAAGGAAAATTCCAATCAGAAAATTCTGGAAAAAAATGTTTTTTGGTTGCAAAAGTGTCATGAAATTGAACCCAAACAATAGCCATCACAGACTCTTTAAAACACTGTTACTGCATTTTAGTCATACAACTTAATTTTAAAAATGCCAATCTTTTAAAGATATTACATAGTTTTTTTAATACATCCCATATTTGTCACAGACATAGAATTAGAAAACATCTCCTCTCCACCTCTTTTGACCTCTCTTATCTTCCCTGTTCTTCTTTTCCTTCGCTCATGGTAGTTTCCCCTTCATTCCAGATCGGCATTTCTTCCTGCCCTGTACACTCTGCTGTTTTTTTGTTTTTGTTTTTTTCCCTGGCTGAATTTTAGGAGATGGTAGTATTCCTAACACACTTTTAATGTGCAGGAGAGCAAGCTTCTTTATTATGAAATCCCTTGTTTATAGATCTGCTACAGTAAAACCACTAACAAACATGTGAAACAAACAAAATGTATCATTGATGTACCAGACATTCAACCCTGTAACAGGCATTTAACCTCATTACATTAAGAAACGTGAAGGTAATGGAGTTCAACATTTTGTGCTAATCTGATTGGTAATGGGTTGATACTAGCAGCTGGCAGCACACCGCGTGGCAACAAACAATTTGGGTATTTTGTACTTCACAGCTACAAAAACTATTTTTATATAAATAACTATGATGTTCACAAACAGTGTTTAAAACACAAGACAGAAAACGTCCTTAGCTGCATAAAAACAACAAGTTACTGAAACAAAGTGAGAGACAAACTCCTCACAATCACGCCACGATGATCTGAGGACTTAAATTGCGTCACGTATTTATAAATGATGGGAGAGAGAGCGAGACCGACCTTTGTTTACACTCGGTTTTTCTTGTATCTGGATAAGAGTTCAACCTCATGAATTATGGGCCCGTTCCATGATTTGGATAGTACGGACTATATTCTGAATCATCCATTAGTTTTTATCAAGTCATACAAATCTCGGTTGCTTCACTACACTGTAGGCCTAGACGATGGCAAAGCTTCATTTAGTCAATGACAGATTCTCCATTACAACCAGCAGATGGCGCAATTTATTCGAGACAAAGTCTTATCTTAAGACCCAGGATTTTTGTTGGGCAAATATAACAAGTGCTTTTTCTTAGGGTTTTGTGCGTATATGTTTGTATATTACTTCATTATGACAAACAGATTGATGGCTGTTCTGTTCATTTGTTGCTTTGCTTCACAGAGGCAGGTCAGGGGATATCCTCTCCCACCCTTCCCTTTTCCGCTAAACAGCCCAGATTCCTCAGTTCTGAAACATTCGGCTTCTTTATATTCTTAAACAATTCTGATGTCAGAGTGCAAGAGGACAGCGTGTAACTTTATGAAACCGTGCCGTAACGCCCTGTCTCGGTTATGACGTCATGTGGAGAGGCGTTTATTGGCGCTCTTCGTGCGGCTTTTCAAACAGACGGACTCAGAGAAGCTCTGCTCCAGCTCCGAGATCCACCAGCGCTTCGTTTGCTATACCAGGATGATGTCTGGTCTCTTTGGAACACATTCACCAACCGTACTGGGGATGTAGCTGAACATTTGGAGTTCGGAGTCGAAATGGAAAATCTTTACAAATCCAAGTCTGAAAAGTCGTTGAGTGTTGCGCGGATGATTCAGACCATCTTCGAATAGACCTTTTATCTTTAATGATGAGAAATTCGGTTCGATGCTGTGAATGCACCATACGCAGTGTGCTCTTAATTCTGTAGCCACAGAACGTGTGTGTTTGTAAGGATGATCTCAGAAGAACGGAGTAACCAATACCAAAAGCAAACGCTCGGTTTTCCCGTTGGATTATTGATCCGCTCCCCGAAAAAGCGCCTGGCAAAGCTGGGGAGGAAACCCAGCAATGGATCTCTTCAGTAAGTCATGTTATATGTGACTGTATCTCAGACTGCTGTCAGTTTATCTAACACCAATCAGGCAGAAACCGTGTGGAATATCAGATTCAGGTCCTGTGTTATGTACCAGTATACTGTACCATCATCTGACCTATCATTTCCAGACTTTCCTGGACTGGATCTGAGAGTGTAGTTTGGACTTTCGAGTTACATTCATAATACGGACCTCCATCACCGTTTCACTTCATAATGTCACACCAACTGTAGTTGAAGTGTAGCCTTCTGTCCCCATGGGCGTTTCTAGACTACTTGTACTGGGGGACACACGGAATTTAGAGGAACACAGCTGTACCCCTCTGTTTGCCATTCAATCACAGGGGCACAACTGTGCATTAGAATCAGCTTGTTAAACACGAAATAAATGGTGATTTCACACTAAAGTGGGAGTTACTCTGCCATGGATGCGAAGCGAAATT
Source organism: Ancistrus triradiatus (assembly GCA_025084515.1). Lineage (NCBI taxonomy): Eukaryota > Metazoa > Chordata > Actinopteri > Siluriformes > Loricariidae > Ancistrus > Ancistrus triradiatus. Next base: position 31,957 of record JAJAGP010001081.1, on the reverse strand, counting down.
AAGAACAATAGAACCCAATCATTTTTCTTAACTGCTTTAATTTTGTTTACGCTAACATAACACGTGCCTTTGCTTTAGTGGTCTATGTACTTTTGGTTGGTTATAGTTTGACACACATGACCTACCATCACCTTGTCTGCAGCGTGGCTGACTTTCCTAGGCTAAATATTTGCGGATTTCCATAACTCCATGTGAAAAACCGAACTATGTTGGGGGATTATGGGAAATGTAGTGCCTGTGGTGAATGTGTGGCGTGTCCTGTAGTTCTGCTCAGCAATCCGGGATAAAATAACGTCATATTAGTGGGGCACAGCAACATTTTACAGTAAAGTGGGTCTGATGAAGCCCCTGACTGTCCCCTTTGCCACATGGCTTGTTTTTAATTCATTTCTTTACGTTGTAGGCCTACATGCAGTATGGTCTCTAATGGTTCCAATTTATAATGTCAAACCAAGTGTAGTAGAAAAGTTCATGCCATAGGGTTTGTAACCACAGTATAAACACCACATGGCCTACAGCAATGAGCCCATCCAGTAATATTATCGTGTTCTAAGTGCTCTGTGAGTGAATTATCCTGGATTTCATAGGTCGCAGGCGAAAACATACTCTGGACAGGTTGCTAGTCCATCACTCAAAGCTCGGAATAGCTCGCTGTGGACGCTTTCTCACCAGGCTTCCTCTCCCACAGACGTGGCCAATTATGTCTGTGTGATGCTGAACCTGGCTTTAAGGAAACATCAGGACTCAAACCTGGATCACGTAACTGATATCCATGTTCGTAAAATGTATAACTATTAGTACAAACTCTCATATTTGTACATCTTATAAATAAGGATAATAAAGTCCAGGGAGCTCAGATGACACGTCTAATAGGCTAGCTCATCACTGCAGGGAGCCGGGTTTGAGTTCCAGTGCCTTCCACATGCAGATACGATTAAATGTGACTGAAAGAGGGGAGGTTGGTCAAGGAATCATCTCTTGGTAGCACTGTGATGGATTATCGCCAAGTCAATTGTATGAAAACGTTTGTGGTATGGATTACTGATGTTAATGTAGTTGTTTGATTGAACCTTTTTCTATCAGCTACCCTTAGTTGTCATGAGAAATAAAGGTTTTCTTTTACAAACCTCACAGCCCCTTCTCATCAAATGGGTTATGTCATTTATATATGTCACTGTAAATTTATGCAACACGAGTCTGTCCTCTGACTGCTAGCTGAACTGTGTCCTCTAGCTAAGATTGTTCTTTGGGAATTGGCGTGAAATACAAAGTCCTCTTTGAAAGATGAACGGTCTGATCATGGGTCCGAGGAATCTGTCTTTGGTTGACTGTGTATGGAATGCTTTTAAATGAATGCTGTCCTTATTGTCCTGCCTTTGAACGCTGCAGATGAGGAAAGCTTCGGCAAGTTTTAAAGGTTATCCAAGACTGTCTTTCACTCCCTGTCTTTCAGATCCAATACGTCTGAATGCACAACTCGATCCGATAGCACCGGCGTAAGGCAGCCGGCCAGAAGTAAGATCCGCCGGCACAACAACCGACTGGCCACCGTGTTTAACCGCACTGCCCTTCTGCAGGACAGCGACACGGCCCGCTTAGCAGGAGACCTGGAGGTGAAAGATGACCCGGCTGAGCTGTCCAGCCAGCTTTCTGCACCAGGGATCCTAAAAATATTCGGCAGCGACATCTGCCAGGGGGCCAATTACAAGAGCGTGCTAGCCACGACTCGCTCCAGTGCCAAGGAGCTGGTTAAAGAGGCCCTGGAGAGGTAAAAGAGTCTTTCCGTTTACACAGTGCTAATTGAAGCGCCATTCAGATTGTTAACTCTCTACCCTTTTTAGATACTGTCTGGAAAAGGAAGATCCACAGGCTTATGTCCTATGTGATGTGATTGGCCGGATTGGGGCAGCCCACCAGTGGCAGACAGAGTGTCTCCGGGTCATTGGCGACAACGAGAAGCCTCTCATCCTGCAGTCACTTTGGAAACCTAAAGAAGGGTTTTCAAGACGGTTCGAGATTCACAAAAGAGCCAGTGTTGAAGAGCGTAATGCCAAAGACAGAGGCTCAGTCACGTCAGGTAATTCTTCTGAATTCTCCTCACCTACTGCTGGTTCCTGCGCCTCAGAGCTAAGAACCAACTGCTGGAAACCTGAGTTCCTGAGGACCGGGGTTCAAACCTCAGGCTGGGATCCAATGCTAAGGTTGGGTGGTGCAGTTATGAGGTCCTGCAGTATTCTGGTATCCCAGCCACAGACCATGACCAGGATAAGTGGGGTCAAAACAGGAGCTTTCACATTATTGGGAGTCGAGTCTTTGGTTAAACGTTAAGAGGTAATCAGTTGGCAAACACATTCATCCCTTATCACTTATCAACGGGGCAGAAAAAATCTGAACTGATAACTGAGCAGATCAATATTAAGGATCTTCTCAAGGGTTTAGTGGTAGAACTCAAGGTTTTGGTAACCCCTGGGCTACCACTGAAACAGGTTTACTATGGGTACTTCGGCTTCCTCCCACATTCCAGAGACATGGTTTGGAATTCCAATTGAGACAATGCTGTGTTGCAAAAAGCGCTATATAAATAAACTTGGATTAACTGGTCAGTCTACATTGCCACAGTATGAAAGTCTCATCAGTATCGATGTAAACTTGATGTTGATGTGACATTAAATAAAGAAATCTAAAACAATCCTTCAGTCGTCAGTCACACAAGGAAAGAAGAACCAAAGTCTCAAAGGATGACGTGAGTCGCAAGTGAGATTAATGCATTGGAGAACAAGGAAAAGGGAAACGCGTGCGATGCTGCTGAGCGATGCAAACAGACGTGACCTAGAAAAAGTCCACAGAGAATTGGATTGCCAACTTTGATTGAGAACTTGGACAGAACCTTGACCTCAACTCCATCAGCCACCTTGAAAAGTGAGCCAGGACTTCTTGTAGAAGAACAAAAGCTGCTGTAGCAACAAAGGCGGGGGTCGAATTCCATTCTAATAACCATGTTTGGGTGTCCACATACTTTTGTCTATGTAGTGTAGCATGACGTCATCCTACAAAAAGACACTCCCAAAATACTTGGAGCATGAGACTGCTTTGACCCAATCCCATAACCGCCTCACTGTTGGAGGGCAGCACTTAGAAAGAGTACAGTTGCTTATTTGCAAGCCACAGATTTGCATCACCAAAACACATGCAGGGCTGCGCTCAAGGCCATCAGGGTGCTCCTCGTGGGAGAAGAATTGACCTCCTTGTTGAAATTAGCAGGAAAACTGGGCCCAGATCTGCATTGACAGTGACATGGACGTCTTCTCCTGGGCTTTGCTAATGTGCCTGAGTACCTACAGCATGCCAAGTTCCTGCTTGTTTTTCTTTGGACTTATATCCTGCAGAATATGTGACCCTACTGACTTTGGCGCTGAACCGAGGGCTTTCTCAGGGTTCCCTGATAGGACCACGGAGACAGCACTGCCCAGAACAGTATGGGCAGACGCCCACTTCCACAGCTGATAAGACCCAGGGCTGCTGGGTGTGAAAGCTTGGTCTCTGAACATTTCACAGAGCTTTGTGACCTCAGGGTTAGCTGAGTGGTGTTTGTGTTTCGTCAGTTCTATGCAGCCAGTGCTGATATCATGTGAAAGTGAACAGCTCTTGTTCTAAGGATTTCCTGCTCTTTTCTGGTTCTCTGTTTTATCCTGGTTGTACTATCGAGAATTGGGTCTTTTTATCTAACGGACATAGTTGCATAATGATAGTACAGTATATTAAAATGAACTGAACTGCTTAGTGTGGGAATGAGCTTTAGCTGATCTCGACTGTTCCGACTATTGCTTTTATTTACATTTATGTCATTTGGCAGACGCCCTTATCCAGAACGACTTACAATTGATATATCCTTACTGTCCAAGTAATAGTGGGTTAAGGGTCTGGCTCAAGGACTCAACAGTAGCAGCTTGGCAGAAGTGGGATTTGAACCCAGGACTTTAGTTGATAGCCCAGTGCCTTAATCGCTAGTCTACCACTTTTCTGTTTTCTAGAAGTAACAGGCATTAATAGAGATTGTTCTCTAGGTATATGGATATTAATTTTAATTAATGTCCACCAACAATTTTTGGCTGAATATTGCACTTTCAGGATTGGAAAGAGGAAATGGGCTGTATTTTTGTCAGAGAAAGGTTGATGTCAGGCTGTGCCAGAGAGCAGGGACACTGAAGCTGTTGTTGGCCTGCTAGAGAGTCTCATTGCTTGCAGAAGCTTAATGAATTGCTTGATAACCAAAAGTTTATGGACACTGCAATATCAACTTCCTGGATTCCACCTCCCCAGAGGTCCCCAAAGTTGCGTGGTCCGCTCAGGTATAGAGTCTGTGGTATGTGATGCAGACCAGCAGTGCCCCATCACAGTTGGAGAAAGAGCAACATACAGTCATTTGCTGATTCTGGAGCTGCTTGGAGCTTCCTCTGCTTTACCTCACCTGCTCGGTGTGTTTTCTCTCTAGGTCACAATGCACAGGTGCAAAAGCTACAGAAAGCGCATTCGCGCGTCACGTCACTCTACGTTGATGGAAGCAACGGGAACGTCGATGGCGTCGGGATCTGGAGGAGCCTGAGTGACATGGACCTGTCCGCCATGGGTAAAGAGGCCTGCAGATCCCTTAAAGGAGGCACGCTGCAGGAGGAGGCTGAGGCTGACCTGGAGGCTCGCTGCCTCATCACAGAGAAAGAAGAGACGGAGAGCAGCGACGACAACACGACACAGTACTCGATCCACCCGCCCCTCGATTACCCCTACTTTCTTCTCCTGCAGGGTTATCGACACAGACAAGTAAGACTGTTTTCGTAATTCTTTCATTAACTGAGCTTTAGTAAACTTTTTAAAAACATGCATCTGCATTTTTGACCGAAAAAGATTAATGGTGGTCAGGGCCTGAAAATGTAGATGAACTGGGATGGTGAACAAGTAGAGAATGGGGAACAAAGGCTTGAACTTGATGCACTCTGAAAGTGCTTGTATGGCATTTAAATAGTATTTAATGGTGAGGGCAAGGACGGACAGAATTACTTTATATAATATCACTTACTAGTGATAGTACTTCCAGTTGTTAAGCAACCATGTCGAAAGACGCATACTGTGGTCGTGGGAAAGATGTTCATCTGTTTCAGAAGGGTCAAATTGTAAAAGAGTGGGTCAGGGAGCATGAGACATCATTTCCACACATGGATTGGCCACCACAGTCCAGACCTGAACCCCATTGAGAATCTTTGGGATGTGCTGGAGAAGACTTTGCGCAGTGGAACAAACCTCCCATCATCAATACAAGATCTTGGTGGAAAAATGAAGCAACTCTGGACAGAAATAAATGTTGGGACATTGCAGAAGCTTGTGGAAACCATGCCACAGCGAATGCGTCCAACAAAATTTTAGTGTGTGACCTTTTGTTTTGGCCAGGAGGTGTATTTGTTCATTCAAAAACAAAAGGTTCAAGTTTGTTTTTTGGTCCGTTGTCTTTAGATTTTCTTTTCTGGTGTTTTAATATGTTTTTCAGTTGACTGTAAGATCCACCACTGCAGGGACCTTGGTTTGAGTCCCAGTGGTGCCTTATGGTTGGAGTGTTTGTCTTTGTCTGATGGTGGGCAAGCGTTGCAGCACTGACCACTGCTGGCCCTGCGATGTACTGGCATCTAATCTAGAGAACACTTACACCTGCCATTTGTGGTCTTTTTGGATGCACACTGAAACTCTGACTGGGAAAAGCTGGAAAAAAATGATGAGTTGAAAGTCAGATTTGTGTTCAGAGACCAGTCATTCATTCTATTAAAGCTAGCAATCAGGTCGTGATTTGCTAAGAGTTTACCAAGTATTCATGAACAATGGCACAATGTTTTATAAAGGCTTGAGTTTGAAGAAATCACTCTGACTTCTGAAATCTGGTAAACTATGAACTCTCAAGGCTTTCTGAAGTTCCTTTCTTGTGGCTTTCTGAAGCAGTTCTCGTGAAGCATGTCTCATGCGTAAGGCTGGAGAAGGGAATTTCCAGCCTTATCAGGACGTGTTCGTGGTGTGAAACAGACTAGTAACTAACCCTGACAGTATTTCGCAGGCACGGTTGTCCAGGACTACTTATTTCTCCAAGTAAGTGTTGCTTAATGTTCTTGGTCAAAAGCCCAAGTGTGAACAGTCAGTAGTCGGGAACCATGTTGGCTGTGCCGCCACTGTTGGGGTGATCTGTAGGGATTTTACATGTTAGTCATGAGTGGGAAGCTCAGATTGGCTGTATCCAGGAGTTTAGTCAAGCTTGTGTTAGTTCTCAAAGGAACATCCAGAACTTCAGATTTCAGATGGAGAGAGTGGAAAGTTGTTTTTCCGCTTACGACTTCTCCCCTTAGTGCTCACCATGATCCTAATATTAGATCTGGCACAGGTTTTACGCCGGTTTCCCTTCCTAACCCTTCCCATTCACCCAGACTCGGGACTGGCACTTGAAGTACACCCACAGGGGCTGGGGTGTCTTCCATAAACACAACACTCGACCTTCACCTTGCAAGCTTCAAGGTCCTCTGACACACTGCCATTCCCAGCAGCTGGCATTTACCACTAAGCCACAGAGGCTGGTGGAGCGGGAAACGTCTGACGCATAAATCACATGAACAGGCGTGATTTGGTCCCACCATAACCAGCGTACACGTAAAATGATAACTTCGGAGATTAACTGGACCTCCTCAACCCTCAGTGGTAAGGAGTGTATATTTCAAAACCTTCTGCTTTTGAAAATCAAGGTCAAAGTGTAGCGGTCTGTCATTAAGCCAAGTCTATGTCTATTTTCGGGTGCAGGAACCTGCTGCTTCACTGTGTGTTCTTCTGTGTGTGTGTGTGGATACAGGACTGTGCTGCACTGGGAATCAAACTGTGACCAGAGTTACTTTTTAACGCAGAGCTCATTAGTGATGCATTCAAGCTTGGCAAGCTTTTGATAGAAAAACTGTTTAGGTTCTAGCTCTACCCATAACTCCATCCTGTACTCTTGGTAACCTGGCCTGAGTGGTAGCCAAAGCCAAATGTTAGGTTGAAATTGCGAGCTTGTTACTGTACCATGATGTACTAAACTAACTTGCGCATTAGTTTTCTTCCAGGACAGTTAACTTAATGCATTGGTGCCCATTCCTCAGTATCTCATTGCCAAAATGGTCTCCTTGCAGGACTTTGTGATCTACCTGATGAGTGGAAACAGCTGTGTTTTTGGCTACTGCGGCGAGCATGGTGACAACGGGGAGGAGCTAAAGCTAGACGTCCCGCTCTACGCCCCTGATGTGCTCCTCCAGCACTGCTGTGTGCGGCGGCTGGATGCTTCCGACCCTCCATCTGACGGAAGAACTCTGACCCTCATAAGGCCTCTTCATGGAGCATCCGTCACTCACAACGGGGTGCCATTAAAGGGTGAAGCTGAACTCCTCCCAGGTGATCTGGTGGGCATGGGCAAGCACTATCTCTTCATGTTTAAGGATCCTACAGCACCTGTCGTCCAGCATAGACCCTGTTGGATGGCGTCTCTGTGCCCACCGGCTACAGTTTCACCCTGTAAATCCTGCAGTTCCTCTGGAAGAAGGTCCCGAATGCACAGCAGAGCGTTGCCCTGCTGGAGGGACCCGGACGGGACAGTTCTCTCTCTTAGTTATGAACTGCAGCAAGAGGATCAGGTGCTAGAGAAGATCATCAACACGGTGGACCCTGGAGGTCAGGAACCCAAACTTCTTCCAGCCTTCCTGCTCTGTTTGTGCATCCAGCACTCGGCTGCCAGCTGTGAGATGGAGCATTTCCGCAAGCTCCTGCTGCAAATCGCAAACAAGATCCAGCTGGCTGTGTTGGTGAGTAAGAATTAAGCCACGTCATGAAATAATAAATGTTTCATGTCTTCCGTAAGGCTGATAAGTCTTCCAAGGGCTCGGCATAGTGACATCATGCTGTTTGTTCATTACTGTTGCTGTCCTATTTAGTATTGTGCCAAGGGCTGTCAGACTGTTAATATAAATAATTTATGAACTTTGTGTTAACATGGTGACAGTTGTATTAGTAATACATACTAAATCATTTCCTTATCTCCAAAACTACTGAACATCTGAACAGACGGGGGATTTAATACTTAATACTCATGTTTTGGATGTAACTTGTCACTGTCCACAAACTATTGGTTGTATAGTGTACCATAATGTCATTCAAAACATAAGAAATATTGTGGATATGTGTTATTCTGGCCATATCCCTCTAACTGATTGCATTTCTGTGGTTGTCTTTGTAACGAGGTTGATAAATCCTTTGACATGAATGTTTTCTGCCATTTTGCTTTACAGGAAAGGATAAAAGAACTTGCAGCGCTTCAGCCAGATGTGTAAGAGATTTTACTAACTTCTCTCAGGCGTGTGTGAATTGGGTTATTAAAGGCTTAAGTCAAATAAATCCTATTCATATGGTCGGCCCTAAATTACAAATCATTGTTCACATTGCTGGTTTATTAGACTAAAACACATTTTGGACTGATCAAGACAAGCCTTTACGGCCATTCAACAAAATGTGTGTCCTGTTCTTTGCAACCCTTGCCAAGACCACACTAATAAACTACAAAACAACAAATACATCAAAAGCAGATGAATAAAATGCTTTCAATTATTGAGGTTTTCCTGGTTTAAGACACAAGTGATGGAAACTTTCAAATATCTGCTTTGGGCAATCCTTTTTGACTGCAATGTAGTTTACTAATGGAGAAACATCAAACCATGGTATCCAAACTCCTGCTGTAATGTATGAGGTTTTAATCTTCCTCCTCTCTATCTACACCTCTAACCAGCTAGAAGCAATGACTAACTGAAAATGAAAGCTGAGAAATAGAATGCGCAGGGGCATCATCAGACCCACTTTCTTGGGACCCCGTGCCCTACTAAAATCATGGCGGTGAAAAGTCCACTTTATTCTGGAATGCTAAGCAGAACTATAGGACATACCATGCAAATTCCCTACAGGCACTACATTTCCCATAATGCCTCAGCATTTTTCCAAAAGCTTGAGCAGCTAAAGCTTTGAATCAAAGCCAGTTTCTTTCAGTTTTTTATATGGAGTAATGGATATACACAAAGTCAGCCACGCAGCAGACCCTTAGAACCGTATAACCTACCAAAAGTACATATTAGACCACCTAAGCGAAGCATCCATTAGTGTTCATTTGTTCTTCATTTCTCATCCGTGCCAGAGTAACACCCACTTTAGTGTTTCATCACTTCATCTAGCTAGTGTTTAACAGGCTTACTTTTTATGCCCAGTTGTGCCCCTGTGGCTGATTGGCAAGCAGGGTGATACAGCCGTGGCCCTCTAATTCTGTGTGCCAGTATGACAATTTGTCTAGACACACCCCTAAGAGAGAGACACTGAGTGTGTGTCAGTGTAGATAACGTACAGGGTGAATGCCATTTTGCCTCTACCAGCACCTTCCACTTCCTTCAGATCAGTAAGTTTCTACACTTTTGAGTTATAAGATAAATTGATGAAAAACTCAGGTTAGACAACAGAAGACCTTTTGCTATTTTTAGTACGTGCGAGCACAGCAAGAAACGTTTCCTAGAAAGTAACCCGAGACGCACACAAACACACTAATGACAGGCCAACACAAGGAAGTCCAGCAGAGCAGATTCATTATAAACCTAAAATCAAAGAAACAGAAGAAACCCAAGAACTTAGCACTTGACAAAAGCAGAGTGACCCAAAAAGTCAGACATTTTCAAACGTGATAAAGTGCTGAAGAGGAATGCTGTGTAGCCAGTGAATCACGCTCTTAAATACAACGTACAGGACGAAACAGGTGATTAGAGAGCGCTGCCTGTGCTCTGCTGCTTGGAATCTCGCCATGGGCCGACCACTGTAGGCGACGGAGAAGTAAATGATGTTTGTGACACGCACACAAACGCGCTACAGATGGTCATGTCTTGTTTTGAGCGTTTTCTCTCTGTCCTCGAGTGGGTGGCACGGTGGCTTGGTGGGCTCGGTAGCACCGTCGCCTCACGATCCCAGGGTGGAGCAACTTGGGTCCTTTCTGTGTGGGTTTACCCCGGGTACTCCGGTTTCCTCCAGTCCAAAGGCATGCATTATGTTAATTGATTACACTAAATTGGCCCTCAACCTGAGTATATATATGACTAGTTTCAATATAACATGAGTGTTGATGTAACCTTGTGCCTGTCTTTGAAGTGCCTTCGATGCTGAAGATGCTTGACTTCCATTGTGGCCCCTGGTGGCACCATGTTTAGAGTACTGGACTGTAGACCAGAAGATCCAGGGTTCTTGGTGGCAAAGGCCATAACCCTTGAATGTTTGGATTGTACACTGTAAGACTGTATTAGCTGAAACTCGCTCTAGACACGGGCGTCTACTACTACATTTACATTTAAAGCATTTAGCGGACGCCCTTATCCAGAGCGTACAATTTATACAGGCCCAACCGTGGCAGATTGGCAGAGGTGGGATTTGAACCCGGGACCTTTTGGTCCATAGTACCTTACCGCTAGGCTACCACAGTCCCACGTCTCAGCCACTTTGTTGAACAGCAGTGCATCCTTGTTTTCCAACCATTTCCCTCTGTAGTTCAGCTGAAGTGAGGAGAGTAACAGCTCGAACGGAAGCACTCACGACAGGAATGGGCTTCAATAGCTTCATGATATGAACTTCCTTTGATTTAGCTTGGCTGTGCTGTGGTTTTATGTGAATCAAAGCTCAGAAAACAAAAGTGTCTGGCTGCTTTAATGTAGATAAAAAAAGGTTTTCACAAACAAACCCCGTTTCCCCTCTGTACTGCTTTTGAATCCCAGTGTTCGGTCCTTCTCTTTTTTTCGTGATGAGGACTAGCAATTTTACAGAACACAGAAAAGAACTTGTGAGCTCCTCTGATTTGATCTATGGCTTCCGTAATCAGACGTTGCACACGATATGCACTCTCATATCTTGATTTCCAATGAGGTCTACAGCACGTGTGTGAACGTGCTCTGTCTGTGTTGTAGTGGCTCCGGGGACAGACAGCCAGAGCCGGAGGAGGTTCATCAGTTGAGCATGGCTGAACTTATCCCAGGCCTGCAACCGCTCCTGCTATGGATGGCCAACTCCATCGAGCTACTGCATTTCATTCAGCATGAGGTACCCCTGCTCCTGCCATGGACACAGCAGGACGAGGAGCAGGACAAAGGTACAAAGGCTTCTTGGATGGTCAAAATTTCTGGTGTTGAAAATTAAGTAATGACCCATAGAACAGTAGGGAGATCAGCTATTACCCCTGAAGTAGTGGCTATTTGGCAAGTGAAATGATTGCTAGGAATGAGCCAACAATCTTACAGAACTTAAAAAGCTTCGCTTTGTTAGTTGATTCTAATTATATACTCTGTGACCAAAAATATCTAGACATTAGGCTTGGGCTGATCATTTAGACAAAAACTATTATTGTCTCAATAATTATCATGATAAACGAGATGTAATTTTTCCAGTGGCTATTTAATTATGACATGGCCGATTTACCACGTATGGTTTCTGCTGAATGTGTATTTATGTGTCAGACCATCATAAACCAGGGAGTACTTGAATATAATTAAGTCCAGTCTTTTCTATTGAATAAACTAATATAAATAATGAAATAATATACTAATAATAACCTATACTAACCATAGACTGGAAGCAATGGCTAATAAAGCTGAAGAGTGAAAATAAGAAATTAAAATACATGCTATGCTAAAGACAATTTGGAAAATATTGTTCCTTATTTAAATAATTATGACGTTTGATCACCCAAGCCTAGCAGATACCGCTTCTACCTATAAAATATTCATGAATTCCCAGTGGCTGAATGAAAGGGAATCCCTGCAGTCATGTTCAAAAACTTATTGCAAGCCTTCACAGAACAGCAGAAGCTCTTACTGTATAACATCAAGTCACTCTATTAATTTTGGATTTGATGATTAGGTGTCAGGTATGTAGTACGTTCTGGAAGCAATGCTATTTCTGTCTCTGTCCACAGACTTGTTAAACTCCCAGATCCTGTCTACACGTGCTGCTAGTGAGGAGGCCATGACGGTCCTCGAGGAAGTCATCATGTTCACTTTCCAGCAGACTGTTTATTACCTTACTAGGGTAAGCTTATAATTATGCACACCAATACTTGTACACTGCTGGTTTTCCATTTTGTTTGAGTCTTTCAGCGTTCCGTATAGCCAAAGAGTCCGATATTTGCCGGGCACGGCACAGTTCTTGTGGGAGAGCAGTCTGTGTACAGGCATTTCAAAAGTAGGTCTAAGCATAAACACTGTTTTTTGCTTTCAGTGTGCATACCACAAAAGTAATAACAAGGCACTGTTTAGTGTGGGCGTCTCAGATTGTCAGTCTCCATCCACGGAATCAAAAACAAACACTCATGCCCTGCATTTTCTCAAGGTTGGAATTTATTGCCAGTTGAGGCACACACTTTTACTTCATGTTGCTGGAGGAATTCGGACGAACTGAACAGCTCTGTGCTGTTTACTCTCAGTACGGAATGAGAAATCTTGGCTATTATTCATAATTGAATGTAATGTAGTCTGGTACTTTCAGCTAAATGCTGTAATGAAGCAGGTTATTAAAGTAAATACCAGGAACACCAGTATTTACATTTCAGGGGCCATATTCACAAACTCATCTTTCCACTAGGAGTGGGCGGTATGGCCAGAATTCTTTATCATGGTCCATGAAATGTTATATCCCAGTAACGGTCTACCTACTTCTAGTTCCCTTTACTCTGTTCTCTAATGGTCAGGACATTCATAGATCAGGTACTATTTGGGTGGAGGATCATTCTCAGCACTGCAGTGACACTGATGTGGTGGTGGAGTGTTAGTGTGTGTCGTGCTGGTATGAGTGGATGAGACGCAGCAGTGCTGCTGGAGTTTTTACACTGTCACTGCAGTACCTGCAGCCAAAACAGTGAGCTAATGGTTTCCATGACTGAACTATAAATGACTATAAACCATGATTTGGTCTGATGTGTCGCAGTATTGCTGTGAAATAAGGTGGCAGCTGGTCATAAAAGCCTCTACCCAAGCTGTATTCAAGATGTTGAGTGCAGTAGGAGGTTAGCTCTTAAGACGCTGGTGGTATCCCGACCTGGCAGGATTGTTGAGGGTGAGGGAGACGAGATATTATGGAAGAAATGACTGGAGATCTTATGAGTAACACATTTCTCAAACCAATGATCCAATGATCTTGCCGGTACATGAGGCGATGCACACCAGACTACCGGTAACTGTACAATTACTGTAATAGTCCCAGGATTGAGGCAACACCCTTAAAGTTTGCCGGTATGCTTTTTAGAAACATTAATCTGATTGCAACATGAATTGCCAGCCAACGTCAGGTTTGTTTGTTGTTGTTTTGTCTTGTGTAGTATTAAATATAGTAGTAGTATCAGGTTCAGGAGTTTGTGGACTGAAAAACAGGAGTCTTAAAAAAGGGCTGGTTTCCCAAACCAAGATTAGTCCTAATCCTGGAGGAGAAAAAATCTGTCAGTTGTGAATTACCATTGATGTTTCAGTTTAGTCAACGTCTAGGCTTAATCCATGTCTGTCAAACCAGATCAGGGTGTTTCTCAGTCATTGGCCAGTGAAGAACCTGGGTTTTTTTTGTTTAGCTTTTTTGTAAATGTAGATTGCATCCAGTTTAGTCACACCTGGACTGAGAAGCAGTTGCCTAACAGGACAATGCAGTCTGGTTGCTATGCCGGCACTGCCTCGCAACCACGCAAGAACAAAACTGACCTGCTTCGCTTTATGTACCGACAGAAATACATTCCACTCTGTTGGGCACCTGGTTGCAGATTAACCCGGTGAAGAGGGATTTAATGATTTTTGCAGAGCTGTGTTGACAGTAATGAAACCCAGTCCTTCCGCCAACATACTGGCCTGGTCTGTCCTGAGTGGTGAGGCATGTGAGGTGGTGACAGGGTGGACAGGGCTCATGGTGGATTGAGCAGGAAGGACAAAGTGACCCGACAGTCGGCCCCTTTTCAGTGCATGGGGAAGCAGCTGTGGCTGAGGCCGAATGCTGTCCCGAATCTGGGACCTGTTTCCTGCCCAGGAAGACGGCCCCTGTCATCACACATGAACCAGTACAGGGAGATACAAGCAGTTAGGATGTCCAAGCAGAGATTTAAGTAGTGTGTTAAAATTGAAATTGGCCTGAGGCTGGAACTTATACAGCAGCTACCATGACTCACTGGTGTGGTGCAAGACAGGATAGTGGACTGTGCCAGAATGTTTTTAGCATTTAAATATATGAGCGTGTTGACAGTAAAATTGACTGATAATTAACTGGTCGACGTAGAGCTAAAAATAGTTTTCGTATTGTAGTGGCTTAGAAAACCACAGCCACTTGGAGTATTTTTTCTTTTTGCTCATTATTGAGCAATGTACACACAAAGTACACACTTAAAGCTCTCAAAAATGTGTGGTAATAAGGCTTGGGCTGAAAATGGTGATCTGCCCACTGCTAGACTGAATGGGACAGTAGCCTGTGCCATTCAGTCTAGCAGTGGGCAGATCACCAGTTGTGTCATGGATGGACTGTGGATGGACTGTAACTATACTAGGTGGGACTGTGGTAGCCTAGCAGTTAAGGTACTGTTTCAAACCCAGAGGGTCTACCTCTGCCAAGCTGCCACTGCTAAATGCCTAAATTGAAAGTACATGGGGTTTGATGATACAGGGTAGGAACTTTCCCATAGGAAATAATGAAAAGTGAGCTCCTGTTATCCAAATATTTGATAACCGAACAATTTTGCGTAATGACGTACATTTAGATGGTGTTAGCTCTGTAGGGCAACATTCCTAACCTTCTGTCTGATAAAATGCTGTAATTTCTTTTCAACTCCTGCCACTGAACCACATACTTTTCCCATATATTTCAGGGTCTCACTATAAATTAAGGAAGTATTGATGTGTGATGCACATCAAAACTCTCCTCCTAAAATGGATCTAGTAGGTCGAACTAAAGTGCCATTTAATGCCAGAAAGTGCAGGAGGGATGTGTAGGTGTTATGGTTTCAATATTTGGCTAAATAAGCACTGTGAAGTCTTATTGTCTGAGATGATTGTTAGAGTTACACAAGGAGGCTGCTAACAAAAGACGTGGTGGTGTAATGGGCAAAGTATTTTGCGAGGAGATCATAGGAGCTCAGTATTATCTTAAAGTGTAGTCCATTTGTAACGAATCACATCGGGTGTTCATGTGGCAAAGCACTCAAATACTCCAGCGGACCATCACCTAAGACCACCCGTGTTGGGGTCTTGGCAGTGTCTCAGCTCTAGGTGCTTCACAGAGACAGTTGACTGTGTCTGAGGGGCGGAAGTTTGGATAGGGTTGGTCTCTCTGCCGCTGTAACTGCGACATGCACAAGCAACGAATTCCTCCGTGTGGGAATGCTGTTGCCGTGGAGGTCCAGCACTTGCCAGTGAAAAGGAACAGTTGATGGCCACAAGTGTGCAGAGGCACTCGCTGGCGTACAGCCATCCCACTCCACTGGAGGAGTTGGCACACTGTGGGGTATATCGACAAGGGGAATTCAGCTTAATTGAATTCACAGATCATGATGCGTCCATGCAAGGTAGTGTTGCAGTCTCAGGAACCGGGCGGTCTCGGGACCACAACAACTATCTGAGGTTACGTTGTTAGCAACAATCCATTCAAACAAAATAGATCGGTCCTTTCTCTACATGCCTAAATAAAATCTGCACTCAGATTGGCTAACAGGGAAAAACAAGCTACTATTAAGGGAAATAGAATAATCAACATAATTTGCTTCCAAAAGTTACACTGCCTTAGAATATAATAGGCTAATTAATAATAATTTTATTATTTAGTGTAGTATTTTACAAAATATATGGCATTCAATACATCATTCATTATACATTATATGACATATACCATGAATCAAGTGAATTAGAAACTAATTACACTTTTTTTAATTCTTGTATGATAAAAAAATCTTAATCTGGTCTCGGCCACTCCCGCTCTCGGTTTTGACACAGACTTGACTACTAAAAGTCTTGGTCTTGACTCGGACTCGATGTGCCTTGCTCTTGACCACAACATTAGTGCAAGGAACAGCAAATTGGAACCGTTGTAGAGAAGCTGCTGCTAAAGTTACCATATTGGATCCAGACTGCGAGCCACAGATTGTGCAAGCAGGCATCTTGCAAAGCTGATAAAACAGGATCCATACATGCTTACTGAATGGGCAAAATGACTAAATTTGCAATTTGAGGGTAATTGTAATCATGTTGAGCAAGTTCTGTAAATAAAAGATTTTCCCCTACAATGTTGAACTTATGAGAGAGACACCCTTGCATAATTAGCGTACTGTAAACAGTCTGCTATTTGAAGCATTACTGTCTCTGGCTGGTTGCTCAACCATGTGGCAGGAGGACTGCTCTCAATTTCTAATCCATGACTTGCTCTGAGCTTTTGCAATGTGTGGGGTAACAGGAACAGGAATAGCTTATTGCTCTTGGGTCTTGTTACAGACCAGGCCACAATGCTGTATAGCCATGTGGTTAAACACAGACCTTCCTGTCATGTTTCCTGTATACTTTTTACATTTTCCTAAGCACAGTTTATTGCTGGTGCAGAATAGGCCACCAGAGTCCTGTTTATCTGCCACCATCTTTGCAGTGTTTATTTGTTGCAGTGATTGGGTCAATGGGGCACGTATGCATGGCTGTGAGTAGCATCTTATCTTGGTAATCCCAAGACTTGGAGTGCGGTGGTAACAATGGACTGAGATGTTTCCCGGAGCCGTTCCATCTGAGGGGAAGTCTGCTTGTGCCATGCTTCCTGTGGGCTTGCAGAGAGCAGTCTGCTGGAAATGCTGATATAGAACTGACTATTTGGTTTTTGCAGGGAACAAAACATGCTTCTGCGAGTTTTAACAATTCATTTACGTTCGGGAACCTTACAAAAACAGCTCGGACGTTTGCACATTTTGTAAAAACAGCCTCTTTCTTCTTTCCTTACCCAGAGCTTGTACTCGATGCTGCCAGGACTGCTGGACAGTAACCCGTTCTCAGAGAACGGCCAGCTGTGTTTGTCGGGCAGTGTCAGCAACATCCTGGACGTCATGAAGGAGGCATTGCAACTGCTCACCACCTTCCAGGTGCACACAGAGATTTCCTCCCAGCTCCTGGCCTATCTCTTCTTCTTCACCAATGCCTCACTCTTCAATATCCTTATGGAGAGAGGTCAGCACTGCTCTGAACCCTGGGGTCTGTCCAAGCAAGGGACACAAGTAGCAAATTTGCCGCTGTTTGTCATGGGCTGCTTGTGAATATATGCTTAGATTTGACTCGTTGCACTTGTTAGACCTTCTTCCATCAGCATGTCTGGGCTGTTTGGAGTTATATGAATGTGCTTCTTTTGCAAGGTTCAGGAGGTGGATTCTACCAGTGGTCCAGAGGGGTACAGATACGAGCCAACATGGACTTGCTTATGGACTGGACTCAGAGCAAAGGTCTTGGTGACCTAGCAGTCGAATTCTTCCAGAAGCTGTCCTCAGCAGTCAACCTGCTAGCCACGCCTAAGGAGAGCCTACTGCAGGTCAGACCCTCATTCAGACCATATAGATGGTTGGATGGATGGATGGATGGAGGATGGATGACTAGATTAATCGATAGATACAGTAGATGCATGATGAATACATGATAAATAGGCTTTCATAGACAGTTCCTTTGCTTTTTTAACATGGATGAGATATATTGTGTTAAAAATGAAAATTGTTGGTTTTGGTTCCACTGTTACTGAAGATCCCAAGATGTCATGTTAATGCTGCTATGTTATATTGTTCAGCCTTGGTTCTATCATCTCCCACATGTAAGATTGCCACAGCTGATCCAAGGGTCTGAAGGAATTTGTCCGTGCGAAACAAACCTTATGTTGACGAATTCATCCAGCGTCTGTTCTTGATGCCAAAGTGTCACTTAAAGGAACCACATTTATTCATTCGTTTTTGAGGTTAGGCATTACAGAAGGCTCATAAATATTGAACACTGGAGCTGTTCATCAAAGCGCTAAACATTCTGTTCTGTTTTGTCATCCGCTGTTGATCTTATGGGAACCCAGGCAGAGGTTAATTAATAATCCTAGAACACCATCATAAAACCCTTGAGGTTTCTCATAAACACACAAATGATGTCATGCTTTACTTGACACGTAACACAAACAAAGCATCGGGCTAAAGCCGTCCAGTTGAGTCGGTCGTTCCAAACTCAAAGTCCACAGATCTTTCTTGAACGTTTCCTTGAATGTTTTACTCTCATTGTTCACGGCAGGGTGAATCCTACAGGACATGAACGTGCCAAAAGAGCCCAGGGAATGTTTAATGTGTTTAAGGCTGATGTCATCTGACTGATACTGCAGCGGACATGCTGCGGCTCGTTGTTTGTACAGTCTCGCTTGAAGACTTAGATCAGGATGTCATGGGTGATGTAATGCAATATTGCTCATGAAGGCTAATCATTAAAGTTCCTCTGTTGTGAAAACACACGGAGACGAACACTGACGGGTGGAATTAGTTTCTACACCTAAATGAAACTACAACAAAGGCGCGCACTTGTAACTGTCATGAAAACACAATACACTTAGTCATACTTAGTCACTGGTTAGTGTCTGTTTTAGTTTTGTTCTAACTGGTGGGGAAAGTACACCTATTGAACTGGTGTAAGAAAATGTATAGAACTTATTACTTGTATTACAGATACTACAGACTACAGATGTATAAATACCTTTATACAGTATAATATGATAGTAATTGTGGTTGTGTTTTGTAGTTAAATGTAGTCATTTCTGTAGTGTGTGTAGTATTCTGCTGTAGTACTATTAGATTACTATTAGGTTCTTGGAGTCACTGTAACCTCTAATGAGATTTTTCTTTAGGGTAATCATACAAACTATTGCTACAACATGCTATTAGCAAAATGTTCTATGTTGGCAATGTTGTTTAGCTTTTAAATTATAGTGTGCTATTTCAGTATAGTAATATTTACATTTAACATTTAAACAGTTGTGGGTTAAAGACCTTGCTAAAACTTGAGATTTTTTGGGTCAGGGTGGGATTTGAACCCTGGACCTTCCAGTCCATAGTCCAGTACCTTAACCACTAGGCTACCACAGGTCCAGTAATAATCAATCTAAAGTGAAAGTATCAACTTAACTGCCACGATCTAGGAAGTTTTCCGACACGCAAGATGGGATGCCGTCATGTTAATAGGACCACACGGTAGTTAGGTGTCACAGGACACATCCTGTGCTGTAAGCAGTTTATAGGTGGTGTCAAATGTCAGACAGAGTCAGCAGGGAGCGACTACTCATGGACTGAATCACATGCTGTGTCATGTACCGTGTGACGACACACAGATGACATGTCAGCACCCGATCAGGGTTATGATAGCAAGTTACAACCCAAAACAGAACAACAAATGACGTTGACTAACTGGTTACAACAGCACATTAAGCTCTGGGATATATTAGATGGGAAGTGAACAGAATGTTCTCTTAGCTGAAGTGTTGGATGTGGGACAAAAGTTCAGGAGTAAAGACCGGGGAGAGTTTAACAAGGGACAAATCATTATGGTCAGATGACCGTTTCAGAGCATTTCCTAATCAACAAAGCTTTTGAGGTGCTCCCAGTCAGCAGTGGCGATAACAAACGGGCAGTGGTCCGAGGAGGATCAAATCATGTACCAGCGTCGGGGTGTTGGCACCAAGGCTCATCGATGCACAAGAGCAACAAATCCCACCCTGTCTGGTCTGAATGGACAGAAGAGCAACAGTGGTACACAGAAATCAAAGGTCTTCCAAGATATGACTTGTTAGTGGTTCGTTATATGTTTTGACTATGAATGTCCAGACTTTAGCAAAGACTGTACATCTGCATTTCAGATTTGGTGCCTGACCTTAGGAAACAAGTGTGCCCACAAGTGAAATCCTGGTCCTATTGTCAGTCAGCAGTTTTAAAATAAATTCAGACAGCATTTGTGGCATTAGCGGGATGAGGGGTCAGTTGCATTCAGTCTGGGTTTGTTGTTTTTTCAACGAAAATACACCACCACCTTTTTTTTTTAAACACAACACTACTCCACATTTCTTTCTGCTTTTCGTGGTCAGGTTTGTGGGCAGTATACGTGACATACCTTTTGCGAAAGAAATAAACCATAGAACTCGACTGCCAGCCTACAATTGCTCCTAAAGATTTATGTCAATGCAGAACTGTGTTGTTATTTATGTACATTTTAGATACGTTTTATTGTTTGTATTATATAAACTGGCAGTTATAATCAAGTTTAACTACGTTTTGAGGGTTTCAGTTTTATTGATAGTCATTATTTGGGAATAGTGAATTTTAAAAGCCTAAGAGTAGGAACTACTTTTGAGTTTGTGTTTGCTGAATGTGGCCAGTGAACCACAATTAAAGTTAGACATGCTGTACACTTTATTAGGAACAATATACTAATACTGTATAGGACCTCCCTTACTCCCTACTCTCAACATTAAGTCTAAAATACTTTTGCTTTGTGGAAGGGATCCACATGGATCGCAACAATACTCAAATAGGCTGTGACATTTAAGTAATGATTGATTGGTATAAACTCATACACTCCCTATATAGTTAAAAAACAAGGCGAAAATCACTGTCTCCTCTTTAAGCCCATTTGAGTCCTGCTCCTGCTTTATCTCCTTGTCTTTTGCCCAGCATGTTCCATGTTCCAAACTGATAGCTTCAGCTAAAAACAGTTAGTTACCTCATAATTCACTAAGCTACCCATTTATTACGGTCAGCACTGATTAGAGCCAGCTGCTCTTCAGGGCCAAAGACCTCCAGTAACTGATTTGGGCATCTATGGTCTGTAGTATCATGTATGACATTTACACACACATTGCCAGGGCCCCGTCTTGTTTTTAACGAGCTGATTTGACCCTTCTAACATGTCACTGAACAAGTATAACGCCTAAGCAGAAGTTAACTTGCTGAGCACAGAATTAAAACATTTGCTAGGAGCCTGGTTTGAAGTGTTCCACCCATGCCACTTGAGCACGGATTGTGGTTTGCCTGTAATCCTGCAATGTGCTCAACCGCTTATGACTTCCCCTTTTTTCCATCTGCCATTTCAGGACCTCCCTGTTCCCACTTTTGGAAGTACCAGTAATTTGCCGGTGCTGCTTTTGCTTTTACCCGGGATTTGCTGTGGTTTAGCCAGGGGTCCTGTCTTTTGTCTCAAATTATAGTCTAGACTCGGGCACTGTATTTTAGTAATTCTTCTCTGCGAGGTACTGAACTGTCCATTCATATCTTGACCTCATACTGGAAAAAGATCAACCACAAAACATTCATTAGTTTAGATTGTCAGTTGTCTGTTGTCCATTGTTAGCATTTCCCAAACATATTCTTCTGAAGTAGTAGTTACTCAAATGGAAAGCTCGTGGAGGCCTGTGTTTAGACGGCTCCTTCACAATAGCTGCGCTGACTGGTGAGGGAGTTTTGCTCGGCAGACCTCTGAGTGATGAGGTGGCATGTTGAGGCGACTGGAATGCTCCTCCCCAGAGAGCTTCTGCTTCTCTGAGGTTATGCCCCAGTCGTTAACCTGCTTAGATTCACACTGTGCCAGTTTGACGTCTGAGTTCTCCCATTATGTGAGCTCATTTTATTGGGTGTAGCAGCAGCTTGTTATCTGAGTAAGGTAATTTGTTCATTTTAGATAAGTGAGAGATGGTTCTGGAGATATACTTCATCGGTTGGGGGGAAAAAAGGAGTGCTTTTTCTCAGAACTCTGGAATTAGACCAGTGGGCACAGGACTGGTTGCAGGCTGCATTTTCTTGTTACGTGTCATGTGGCATTTTAATGAGGTGTTTGATCTGGACCAGCTTTTTTATTCTTCCTCTCATTGTCCAGTAAGGCGTTTTATCTATTGTATGACCCTAACATAATAAAGTAACTTTTACTTTCTGTATGTGTATGCATGTAGACATCCTGGACGGCTCTAAGAGCCGAGTTCCCACATCTCAATCCAGCACAGCTTCACCACATGTTGAGAGAGTACAACGTGGGCAGGGCATGCCCGTCCTGCTGGAACCCATCCTCAGACGATGCAGAAGCTGCACACCAAACCTGTGAGTCTAACACAGACAAATTGTGTGGAATGTGATGTTTCTGTCATGTGATTCAGCTGCCTGACTGACCTCCCTGAAGTTTTGGTCAGCAAGGCTGTCAAAATAAATGAGACGTTTATCACATTCTGGAAGTTCTCATTAAAATGTATACTGCCGGACAAAAACAAAATTCTAATCAGCTATACCTTATATGGTGGCGCTGTTGGTTGCCGCAGAATGTTGTGGGAAAAGTCCTGAAGACGCCACAGCATTCAAAAAGTTCTGTGTGAGAAAACTTATCGTTCAACCACGTCCAATTTCAATCCACTTGAGAGTGGTTCATCAGAGTTTGGCGTGATGAGTCAGATTTTAAGTTGGATTTTGATGCTCCAGAGAGGTGTCTTCGAAGACCTCTGTGACTGGATCTCTACCACTCTTATTTTAAAGTCAAAAAGAAAGGAATGCATGTTCAGGGAAAAAGGTCTCTTGCTGCGACAGGCTTTGTAAACTGGAGAAAAAACATTCTTCATCAGCCAACATCCTCAAATCAGGAAGCCATCTAATTACCTAAGAATTATGTTTGAATGCATTAGTGTAGAGACTTGAATTTGGAGGAAATGCTGAAGGGAGCGAGTGAATTAGTTCGGTTGTTGACATTTGAAGCTGTTTTCAGATAACAGTACACTTCCTTAATCACCGAAGTTTCCTTTAAGGCTTTGTGAAAAGCCACTAGGGTCGTGGAGTGCATTTAACATGCGTATAAGGCAAGGTCTCATACAGGGGTTGTAATTAAATGACACTGCTGAGATAAACAGCCTTAAAGACAAACTGTGAAATATGTCTGAGTGTCTCACTAAAGATGCCCATTTTCGCTGATTGGATGATGTTGGTTGCCCACATAATCTTCTGTTTACTGAATGAGGTGCCAGTATCATATAGCAGAGCATATATTTTGAAACCTGATACTTTTGACCAAAAATTCTAATTGCAATAAGAAACACTGGCCACTAGGTTGGTCAGCTTGGCTCAAAAATATTTTAGAGTTGTAAATATAACCAGCGTTACACTCACCAACCACTCCATTGGGTCTTCTGCCTGGCACAGCAAATAAATGATAGAAATTTGATTGGGGATTGTTTACAGTTGAATGTACTTTTCATTTCATTTGATGAACGTCCACATTTCGATTTTGTTTTGACTGGTAAGAGTCTAAGTCCATTTTGGGCTTGGGCCATTTTTGTGCCTGGGGGTGTATACTTTATTAACTGACCCCCATTAACTTAAGTGTCACTTGAATTGGTTCTCATGATAGGAAATTGTGCTTCTGTTCTAATACTCAGCTAATTGTTTCTCCTAGCTGAAATCCTAGAGAGCTTTGACAACCACCCTCCACTTATCCTGCCCAACAACTCCTTTAAGTTGGAACTGGGGAAGCCCATTACAGAGCCTGGATACTTCTCCCAACTTCAGAGCCTTCAGGAGTTCATCAATAGCCAGACACACAATGAACTTGAGTCAGTGCAGGTATCTTGGTCACCTGCTTCTTCTGTAAAGTGATACTGTGATTATAGCTGATGATGATGACATACTACTGCTTTTCATTTGCTTTTGTTTCAATCAGGACCTGATGGAGACACTGCACTCAATATCCTCCCCTGGCTCAGAATCGGAGTGCCTCATATCCCCCAGTGTAACCATTCAACTTTCTTCTGAAGAAGAGGGAAGACATTGGTTAACTTCAACACCACCTCAGACCAGGGGCTCCCACTCTGACCTGAGTTCCTGCGAAGCGCTGTTGGCTCAGAAGCTGAAGAACCTGGAGCTCCAGAACAACCTGCCTGAGGAAACGGACTTGCGTTTATGCAAAAGCCTGGCGTTGGACCCATCCTGCCTGCTGACACCACCAAATACGCCGCAAAGTGTGGAGCTTTCTGAGCTGGAGGTCAGGCTACAAGAGGAGGCAGCACAGCACTACAAAGGTGCGTTACAAAGAAGTTACGAATTGCATAGTAAATTGGGTGGTCTTGAGTATTACAGGTGTGCTCACCAACCACTTTATTAGGTACACCTCCTTGTTTAAACACCCATTGTCCATTTTTCAGTTTTACTTACCATATTTACTGGATTTAGCACACAACCTTATCCAGAGCGACTTACAAGCAATTGTGGGTTGGCCTTGCTCAAGGCAGAGGTTGGATTTGAACCCTGGACCTTTTGGTCCATAGTCCAGTACCTTAACCGCTAGGCTACCACAGTCCTTCTACAGTTACAGACTGTTAAATCCCATTTACTCTGTTCTCTAATGGTCAGGACCAGCACAGATTGGGTACTATTTGGGTGGTGGATCATTCTCAGCACTGTAGTGACACTGATGTGGTGGTGGTGTGTTAGTGTGTGTTGAGCTGGTTTGAGTGGATCAGCAGTAACACTAAGGTGTTTAAAAACTTTGTAGGAACTGGGAACGATTGTACTTCTTAGAATGTTGTGTATAGGGGCTAATTGACCTCCTCCTTCAGGGCTTTTGGTCCAGAAGTAAGAGTATAGTGATTGGTCCAGACGCAAGTGACTTGTTGAGGGCTGCTGCCTTGTACACTGGTTGCCATATAAACAACAGATCTTTGTGATAAAAATAATAACACAGACAAATGGACCGGCAGTGCGGTCCAGGCTTTATCGAGTCTATATGCGACCGAGTAGATCCAACACGATTTTGATTTAGCTAAGCGAAATTCGCATGACTTATGTCACTTCAGCATCACTTTGGCAAAAAAGCATTTATTCTCCACTGGGTTGTGATATAAAGATCCTATAACAGGTTCTCTATTCAGAGAATCTACGAATTCTAACCGCTAAGTCCCAGAATACTGTAGCTGGGAAACTTTCTGATCAAGCAGTTGACATCAGGCCTCTGCTGAGTTCTCGGTTAATTTTAACGACCTGATGAAGCATCTCTCCAACTTCCCTTCCTGCTTGTTCTCCTTTTCTTTCGAGCCGGACATGAGAGAGAATGCCCAAGGCTTGTTCTCTCGGTGGGGTGTTCCCCAAGTTCAAAAGATGAGCCGTCTCCTCCTCATTACTATTGTTTTTGGAAGCCGGAATGCTGAGGCCACGCGGGGGTGGTGTGAAGGATGTGAACGTGGGCTTTGTGTGATCTGGCTTTGCTTGGTCCTATGACTGAGGAGGCAAAGAGCATGAGGAGACGATCCAATTAGCTGTTATCACTAAGGGTTGGACTCACATCTTTATGAATCGATACATTCCACCGAAGTAAAAAAAAAGATCTGTATTCATCAAATTCCTGGGCAGGTCTTTCTTGTCTAGGAAATGTTTGGAATAAACATCAAATGCTCACTAAGGGAGATGTAGGTTGAAGCTTTTGGAAAGTGATCAAAGAAGGCTGTCAGGGCTCTTCAGCACATGACCAGAGGGAATTAACCTTTGTATGTTCATGGGTGGTATGTGCTTGCTGGGGAACGCATGAGTTAGTATAATTCACGACTTGATTGGCATTAAAAACGTTCATATTCAACGATTCATTTAATGATAAATGCACATTTAATGATTTAATGGTTTGCCTTGGCAAATAAAGAGAAGAAAGCTGGTGCAATTCTGCCTGGCTTTTGTCAGCTCTTGACAGCCAGGATTCCCCTCCCTTATCAAAGAGAATCCCATTCAACACCACTGGTTCCCCGGCTAATGCATTACGCTATTTTGGTAGCTGGACTAATCCTATAATCTGGAGCAAGAACTACAGCGAGGTGGTGATGTCAAGAGAGAAAAGAGCAGTGGATAAAGCGTCATGGGAATTTACAGTCGAGTTGCTGGGTGGAATCTTAATCGGACCAGCTATTGTTTAGGGTGCTGGGCAGGGGTGTGAATAGTTTTAGGGGTCGGGGGTGTTACTGTTGCTTTTGCGGGGCTCTTGCGATGGGGGAGGCACATCAGAAGAGCGCATTCATCTCCTCTGGTGCTGCTTTCATAGTTCATGGCATGTAAGTTTGTATTTGAACCTCTTGGGCTTTTTTTTAGATAAATGATAAAGAATAAAGGCAACTTCATGACATAATATATAAGACAGCATTTAGCTGACACTCTTACCCAGAGCGACTTGCAACCGATACAGTATAACAGTGTACAAGCCAAGAAATTGTGGGTTAAGGGCCTTGCTAAAGGGCCAAACAGTGGCAGGTTGGCAGTGCTGAGTATTCAACCCTGGACCTTCTGTTCAGCAGTCCAGTGCACCACTACAGCCCAATATCATGGACAGTCGGAGAGTCTCTCCAGATCCTTCAGGGTCCCTGGTATACTCATGTCCAGTAGCTCTGATGGATTTGGATATACATTTTGAATCGTCATCCTACTGGAAGATCCAGCTCAAAGTTTTTCCATAGTTCTTAGAACTGTGGACTCATTTTTGTCTCATCCGGTCATAGAACCAGGTTCATAGTTGCTCTTAGGTTTTTGGTTCGATAAATGAAAAGCCTTTCTTATAATTATAAGCGTCTACACTTGGTTGTTACCATCGTCTGCCAATACACTTGCATGATTCTTATCCAGGCAGCTTCATTACAGCTCTGGTTGCTTTCCTAATTATTGTCTATTGTCTGGCTCAGTGGTAAGAGCCAGCTACTGGAAACAGCAGTTCCTGAGGACGACTTTAAGGTCAGGTGGTATGGTTACAGACTCGTGCTATGGACTGGCACCCTGTCTAGGTGTACCTCTGCCTGTGTCCAATTAATTCTAGGATAGACTTCGAAACTGCCCCAGGAATGCTGACCAGGATTATTGGGATGCTTTGCTTTTGCATTTAATTATCATCTAATGGTGAATACGGGAGTAGTGAGGTGCCTGATTTATGATGAACACACCTTTTTCTTTTATTCGTGATGCTGTAATTTATCACAAGTTGATAAATAACTAAGGCAATTTGCCCAAAGTGTATGCAAATCACATATAGGCAGTCATGGACGGCCTTAAAGTTTGTACATGCATTCATATTTAAATAAACACGTAGTCAGCTGTGACTGTGTTGCTGTGTAGAAAATGGTCTCAGAAGAAATGCAGATCAGATGACAGGAGGGGATGAGGATGATCGAGATGAAGTGTTCACCGTAGAAGTGTCCAAAGGACCTCATGGCCTCGGCCTAGCTCTGGTGGATGGACTGGTAAGATTGCTTTTCTTTTAGCTTCATTTATACCTCCTCTTCATTTCCATTTCTGTAGCTTTTCTAGCCATTCTAGTACATCGAATTTCAAATAAACTAATGCAAGCAAGGTCAAAGGGAAATTGTCACCTGTGAAGGAATTAAGGCTTTCGATCACATTTGGCTGTTTAAGTCTAGAGCACACTATGCCACTTTCCCAAACTCATGGTATGGCATACGCTACCAACTCGAACACTAGGAGTCAGTCTTTATGTGATCATAGGGTATGAGAAATGTATTACAGGGTGCACGTTATGCTAGAGTTTGAAACACTGGGGTATAATTTCCAAAACTCGATATGCCACACTGAAGCTCCCACAAAGCAAAGTAAAGGTGCTGCCGAAGGTCTGTCTCTCAAACCACACATTACTTAGAAGTCAAGTGTTCTTTATTGTCATCCCCCAAAATAGCTGGTGTAAATCAGAATGGAATGTCGTTCTTGGTCTCATGGTGCAATATACAATTTACAAAGGAGTGTATAAATTCAAGCACATCACCCAGCACATAACCGAGGACAACATAAAATGCCAGTAAAACAAGGCAATACACAATAAATTTGCAAAGTACCATATGCAAAAAAAAGCCCAAAAAACAAACATAGATCTAGAGGAAATCAAACTCGGTTAGTGGAAACTCCTGGCAAGGTGGAGCCCCCTTTCTCATGTTTGCACCACAGGAACTGGGAACGATTGTAGTTCTTAGAATGCCGTCTATAGGGACTTCTGTAGCTCCTACTTGATGGCAGGTACTTTTCTCAGCATATAGGAACCCTGAGTGATGCAAGTGTATAGTGATTGGTCCAGATGCAAGCGTCTGTGTTGAGTTCAACCGCGATCTTTAAATATACAAGCGGAATTTGAGTCATCCAAGGAATATTTGTGTGGCTTACGTCACTTCAGCATTACACAGCGTTCCTGGTGGTGGTGCAAATGCAACCAAAAAGTCCCAGGAACTGATGTAGTTCTCAGGGGAGCTCTGAGGGGAGGAATTCCTCCCATATTAGTCCATTAAACTGTTTGGTGTGAAAGTGGCTAAAGATGAGATGGACTGTACCGTAATCTGATCTCCCTGCATTACTGCCAATACACTCAAAGATCTGCACTTGTTGTGCCTTAATATAACTTCTGGTTACATTGGCCAGTACTGTACATGTGGAATCCAAGTTCTGCAGTGTTCAGCTGTCCTGTGTGTTTGGCTAAGCTGGGAGGTTGCTGACTGATGAGTATGCCACTGAGGTGTATGTGGGGGGCCAGGCTTTACGGGAAATTGCTCAATAGGAGGTAAATGGCTTTGATTTGGCTTTGTCAAGACCCTCTTAAAGATGCTAAGTGAGGTCACTCCTGCTTTTCACAGGCTTGGATACAAATGGAGTGTAATGTGGACTAGGACATGACATGCTGATGACTTGAGAGTTTACCACTCAATGACCAGCTCTGTTACCCAATTTCCCAGCCTCTCTACATCTAGCACTCAACAATCCCCTCCTATTAAAGTTGGAGGGCTGCTTCTTTTCACAGACGGACTTTTCGGCGAGTGTAAATCTAGGCTCGCTGCATCCACCAGACATCTTTGCCTGGGCCTTGATCAGTTGGAGGGGTCACGGTTGCAAAGGCACTACCTCTCCACCCCCAGACTCAGTCAGCTATATCTCTACAGCAGCCGGCTAGGCCGGAAGCACCCCTGATCACCGGTCTCTCCCGGTGGGGGACTAATACCCTAGACCGCTGCACAACTCACCTTTGTACAGCTTCTTTGTTTCCCCTTTCCAGCTTGATCCGTGTTACCCAAGAGTTTGTGCAAGATGTAGCAAAATAAGATGCATTTTGAAGAGTATTGCTGGTCAAGTCTTAACTTGCTGCTGTTTAACTCTAGAAAAGTCCGCTGGAGATGACTGGGATCTACATAAAGTCAGTTGTACCAGGTTCGCCTGCTGATCAGTGCCAGAGGCTCAGGATGGGTGACCGTATTCTGGCAGTGAATGGAGTCAGCCTGGTAGGCATGGACTATCAAACGTGAGTATTTTGTTTGGTAGCCAATATCCAAAATGAGTTAAAAACATCAGCAGGCATACCAGATGCTAATTAGACCCAACTACATTCTAGCTACGTTCTTGAGACTCCATAATAACTCCAATTTGTGTTCTGTGCTAGTGGTAGGAGATTATCCGGGGGTCAGGAGACTCTCTCCAGATGCTGGTGGCCAAAAGTGAAGCCTGGAGCAACAGCGAAAGTACCACACCAGAGATGGAAGTGCCAAGGACGGTCATTAAAAAGCAGAGCCGATCCGGACAGACTCTGACCTTTCACCAACTTCTGCGGCTTTAAAAAAGACTCATTTGTAAAACCAAAGAAAAGAATGATCTTACATTTTTGGGAGGAGGCTGTTGGAGGTAATCTATATCTAGTGACGACTGTACCACGGACAGTTTACCTCAAATATGCTGACAGTTCATCTGTCTTCTGGAAGCAAAATGTGTACCAAATAAGTTTAAGACCAATGTTTACTCCATTTCCAGAAACGCAAAGTCTCGCTGGAACTAAAGGAACCACTTTCAAACATTCTGCAGTCACTGGCTTGTTTCCATCTCATAGTGGCTTGCATTGGCAAGCAAAGGACTGCATTACAAGTCAAACCCTTATAATTATCGTGCATATACAGAATGTGTATACCAAGTATTACAGTTTATAAAAAAACTCCTTTGTATCTTAAATATAGCCTATATTTTGACCAAAGCTGGTCTGAAACTGCATCTTCTCATATTACAAAAGACATCTCAGTTGTTGGTTCTTCACAGAAAATATGGAGTGATACGTTTTTGTCAAAGAAGCAGTGTTATGTCAGAGTATTTTGTGATATTTATATGCTTTCTATTTTAAATAATATTTTACATCTAAAAATAAATTCATTTTGAAGGGAATTCCTTTTGCATTTTTTGAGTCCTGTTATAAAACAATAAAAGTTTGTCTGAGTCATGCTTAGAGCCATTTTTGGCTGAGATCTTGTATTAACAACGGAAGAGTCGACCACCCAAGACTTCTCCAGCCTTTCAATGGGGTTAAAGTCAGGATTTTGTGGTGTCAACCAATCTTTGCAACTGTCGTCCTGGAATATGCCCATGCCATCAAGGACCAGAAAATCCATTCATGTTATAACCTGGTCTTTCAGAACATTCAGCTACTCGGCTGCTTCATTTAATTACCACATCATGCTAACCAACTGTAGCAACCTCAAATCACAACACTGGCACCAGAGGCTTGTACAGTGGTCACTATGCATGATGGATTCAATGCTTCATGGACTTCCCTTCTTACTCTGACACACCCATAGCTCTGGAATAGGGGAAACTGGACTCTTCAGACCACATGACCTTTTTCTATTGATTCAGAGTCCAATGTTTATGTTCAAAATAAAGCCACTTTTCACTTCACTCTTTCTAACATGAGTTTTTTTGTGGCCACATAGCTGGTTAGTCCCACTCTCTTGGAAATGCTCTTACTTTCACTATTGAACAAGAGTTCTACCATTTGAATTTTTACAGTTCAACCATAGTTACAAGTTCTCTGATCACAGTAATTCAGGATTTTGATCACAATCATTCTGTGAAAATTACTTGCGTTCTTATCCCAATTTCAGTCATTTCAACAATCTCGGATAGACAGATTGACCACTTTATTAATCCCAGCGGCAAATTCAAGTAATTACAGAAGCGTAAAGTAAAATGAAAGAATGATGCCCCTCCCCAATAGAATGCTGCAAAGAAGACCCACAACAACAGATTTGTTGTTTTCCAATAATTCGACCCTTGTGAAACACAGGAACAACTTTTCCATGGACAGGTCTTTCAACTTGGTTATTTAAGAAATGAGAAATTACTTGCCGCATCAGTTGGAGTTAAAAGAAGTTGCCAGGTGAAACTTTTTAACCACTTTACTAACTAACCAATCAACTATGCATTTGTTTTCTTTGAATCCAAACCTCAACTGTACTGGAGTGCAGTGCTCAGTGCATGCATGTATGTGTGTATATCATATCAAGACGCAAGCTTTCTCATATGCATATTTAATTTGATATAGCTATTGGGGATTAGTAGGACCTGAGAAGTATTGTCTTTGAAAAGGAAGTAGTTTGTCCATCAAGACTATTGGCTTGTGTAAAAAGCTACAAATGAGGACAACAGTAGGTTAAGCAGGCGAAAGTATAATGTGTAGCAAACCCAAAATGAAATGTCCTCATATGGGAATACAGGGTCTTAGGAGTGTACATAGGCGTCACACTGCATATATATTTAAATAGTGCACCTACTATAATCACAAGAGGCCACTGCTTTCTAGATCTTTACAATCTGACTGATCTTTAAGGCTAGAAGCAAACTCATATTTGGCTAAATGAGATATTGTGGTGTTTGGGGCACAAAACGAATGGTTGTGCAGAACCACATGCTTGTTCAGGAAAAATATTATAATAGTATTTGTGCTTATAAAAAGTGAAAGTTGCCGTCCACTAGACTTGTGTAATCTTGTGTAATCAAATCTAATATCATTGGAGGAATTGCTTCATAAGAAAAGCAAAATGT